>LR749813.1:1301932-1331189 GCA_902729485.2 Mus minutoides
GGTGATGAGTTCAAATCCCAGCAACCACATGGTGGCTTACAACCACCCGTAACAAGATCTGACGCCCTCCTCTGGTGCGTCTGAAGTCAGCTACAGCATACTTATGAAGAATAATAAGAAATGAATCCTTGGACCGGAGAGACCAACCGGAGCAAGCCAGGCTGTCCGGAGCGAGCGGAGCCGAACGGGGACGGCCGGAACGAGCGGGGCCAAACCGGAGCAAGCAGAGCCGATTGGAGCGAGCGGGGCTGGCTGGAAAAAGCGGGGGCCGTACGGGGGTGGCCGGGAGCAAGTGGGGCTGGCCGGAGCGAGTAGGGTCGAGCAGAGCGAGCAGGGTTGACCGGAACAAGGAAAAAAAAAAAAAAAAAAGAACGCATGTTGCTCTTGCAAAGAACCTGGGTTCAATTCCTGGCACCCACATGGTGGCTCACAAGTATCAGGAACTCCAGTTCCAGGCTATCCCACAGTTGTGCACATAGTACAAAAAACACTGACACACATAAGTAAAATACATTTTTTAAAAATTTAGGTTATGCTTGAGGGTCAGCAAGATGACTTATCAGATAAAAATGCTTCCTGACAAGGCTGACAAGCCAAGTTCAATTCCTGGGACCTACATGACAGAAATAAAGAACAGACTTCCACAAAAGATCTAGGATCTCCACACACAAGTCATGGAGTACATGATATTTTTTGAAATGTTTAAGAAGTAAGGCTTAGCAGCAAGCATCTGTGATCCCAGAAACAAGAGTGGACAAGAGATAGCAATGAGCACAAATGGCTGATCCCAAGCTCGCACTGCTCAGCCACTCTAGGGGCAACTGTGAGTTCCAGGTTTACTAAAGACATCTTTCCTTAAAGGGTGAGTTGGAAAAGCAACTGAAGATGAGACCCCACAGCAACCTCCGGCCTCAACATGCACCAACATGGCCAAGTGCACAAACACACAAATACCAAAAAGAAAAAAAGAGCATTCAACAGGTTTCTGGTCTTGTTACACTTATCTGAAGCAAATACAAATACAGTGTTTAACATATCTTTCCAGATTAAAAGGTGTTCTACTCTGTTAGCTTTTCAAAGGCTCTTACAGGTCAGGGGCACACATGTATTTGCCAAAAACTATGCTCATCTGCTTTATTTTACCAATGGAAAACACACACACACACACACACACACACACACACACACACACTTTTGAGAAGCAAGCTTGTTATAAGTACCACAACTATGTAACTAAGCAACACAAAATCCTTCGAGACCAGAAACTTTTTTTTCTATTTGAGAGAAAAAAAAATTCCTAAAACCCGACAACACATCCAATCACTTTCTCCTCTTAAGAAAAGTATCTATGAGCTAGGTGTGACGGTACACCTTTCTTTAATCTGAGCACTCATCTCTGAGAGTTCGAGTCCAGCCAAGTCTACAAAGCCTACAAATTCCAGGACAGCTAAGACTGTTACACAAAGAAACAACTCTGGAAAAACAGACACACACACACACACACACAGAAAGAGAGAGGGAAAGAGAGAGAGAGAGAGTGAGTGAGAGTGTGAGAGATTATTCAAACTACATAAAAACTCTAACACTAGTTGACAATGAACACTGCCCTACTTAATGTGGCGGCGGCGGGGGTGGGGGGTTGGGGGGTGGGGGGTGGGGGGACACTTGAAAACGTTTGTTGTCTTTAGGACTGTATCTCTCCTAAGTCTAGACTGGACTCACATTCACAATGTAACTGAGGATGACTCTGAACTCTTGATCTGCTTCCAACTCCAGGCGCTGAAATTAGAGGCTTGTGGCACCTGACTGAGCCCAGGGCACAGGGAATGCTAGACAAGCACTCTGCCAACTATGCTGTCCTTTGCCAATTCTTTCATTTTTACTGTGAGACAGTGCCTCACCAAGTTGCCCAGGCTGGCTCTGCACTTCCTCTGCATGTTGAGCCTCAGAGCCATTTGCTTCCTCTCCACTTCAGATGTAAACAATCACACAGAACTGCTGTCCCTAATGTACATGTGAAAAAGCTGGTTTGGGGGTGTCTTAAACATTACAAAATACATCTTATAACTGATCTTCTCGCTCCCCATCGACACAACTCTAATAAGTCACATTTACTGTATCGTTCCACCCCACCCCGACCCCACTGCCCACACATGTGCCCCCTACTGTTTCTGAGGACCATGGGTTCCTCCCACTGTTTCCCTAGGAAAGCAAAGCTGCCATGGACACGGCTAGCTGCAGGCTTACTCACATAACAGACAAGAACTGCTTTCCACGCTGTAAGTTAAGTGGCTTCATCAGGTTTTTCACTCTGAAGTTTGTTTTGATTTGATCTTGCAAACACGTACCACCCTAAGGTAGCAATGCTCACACTCTTATCAGGGTGCACACTATCATTTTTCTGTTCACCAGGTGTGTTGTGTTGCAAGATGGTAAAATTCTAATTCTTTTACACTCCCACTTTATCAGCTAAACAAAAGTTCTAAGAAGCAACTTCTCTATAGCATCAAGTTACTGACAATTCTTTCAGAAAAAAACATTGGTAAGGAAAGATAACTGTTTCTTTCCTGCTAGGGACCAGTTTCAAAATGAGTTAATTTTATAAAATTTCTTAAAGATGACCAATGAAATGCATAAAATTTTGTTTAAATATGAATTGGTTTTCATGGATACTAACTTGTTTGATGCTGAAGATAGGCTTCCATGGTACAGCCCGTACGTGGCATGGACCTGAGTTCAAAACCTACATGCTAGATTGGGAGATGGTTTGTATGTTTTAATCACACTATTAGCCTCAATCCCCATTTATCAGAGTTGGGAACATGAAGCCTCTTCCAATGACTACTGAAACCTTCTGCAAACAACCTCTGTAGTGTCTTTCTGGCTCCTGACACAGACTGATGGCTCTAACTTGTTTTCTACATTTCTTAGCCTGCATTTAGGATCTGTTGTCATTCTGATGGGCTCTAGGTCTTTTAAGTGAAAAAACATTTTGAGATCACAGTCTGGGTCTGTTAATGGTCCGATCATTGTTTTTTAGGACCTTTCTTTCTTTCTTTTTTGAGACCCATATATCCTAGGCTAGCCTCAAACTATATATATCCTAGAATGACTCTGAACTTCTGATCCTCTTGCCTCCAGCTCCAGAGTATTGGGATTACAGGCATGCATCATCACCCAAGGTTTCTTATAGCTAGGCAAATACCCTCCCACCTGAGCAACATGCCCAGCTCCTGTTTTCGGGACATGTTAATGGACAAAAGACACGGAAATAAAGTAATATATATGTTCAAATATCAATAAGGTCAACCTAACAATGTAAAAGAAAAAAAAATCAAACTACAAAGGAGAATATAACAGAGGAACTATTAATAAAAATAACTAACAGTGGTTAAAAGAGAAAGCCATGATTGTTTTAGGACACATTGAAAGGGCTTTATGAAATCAATTATCAAGGGGTTTTTATACAATAAAGGGCAAACACCTAAAGACAATGACAGTCACCATATTTAGTCATGATACATAGTTTAAAATTGTTGATAAGGATGCCTGTCATTGTTTTCTTTCCTATTTATTTATTTATTTATTTATTAGCTTTTTTGGGAGGGGTCAAAGATCTCTCTATGTAGTCCTGGCTGTCTTGGACTGTACACCACTCATAGAGATCCTCCTGCCTCTGCTTGTTTAATCCCAAGTGCTGGGATTAAACACTGTCTCTTTTTAATACTGCAATACTATACAGAGTGGTAAACAGATGAAAAAAGTATTAAGAACGATAAAGGAAGAAAAAGAATTCCCATTGTTCTCAGACAATTTTACTAACCTTAGAGAGAGCAACTCTGAGAACCAAATTCAATAATGTTGCTAGGCAAAGAAATTTATAAAAACCATTTTTCTAGGGAGCTGGAGAAATGGCTCAACAGTTAAGAGCACTGAATGCTGCTCCAGAGAGGGTCTGGGACCAACAGAGCAGCTATCAACCAGATATAACTCCAGTGCCAAGGTATCTGACACCCTCTTCTGGCTTCTGCAGACACTGCATGCACATGGTGCATAGGCATAACCCCACGCAAGACACCCATACACATAAACTAAAAATAAATCTCAAATAAAAACTGAATTGTTTGTTTAAGAAAGCATTCTTTATCTATGACATAATTACTAAAAAGTAGAACAAAGCATGTGTGTATACACATACAGACAGACAGACAAGTCTTTAAGAACCCTCTTTGTAACTAGGAACAGATGTTCTAAAGAAACCGCAGGTAAATGTCTCTCAGAATGCACAAGCCTATATAGCCAGCACTGTGATTATGAAGGAGAGGACAGCTATGCCACACTGAAAGAAAGATGGCTCGCACACAGGGAACAAGACATAATAGGCAGGCTGAATTTAAGGAAAAACAGAGAACACTACCCAGCTCTGACTGTCACCTGGAAAAGTGTGGCCAGTGTTGCCAAAGCTTCTGATTTTCTAAGATATAGTAGAAGCTGGTGTTTTTCTATGTGAAGTTCCTTCATTTTTTATATACTGGCAGAAATTTCAAAACAATTTCTACAACACAGCTATATAAAAATTTGGTCCTGGTTCCCAGTTTTCTACTCCTAAAATATTCTTTAGATACTCAATCTGTGGTCTGCAAGATGGCTCCGTAGGTAGAGGCACTTGTCATAAACCTGCAAACCTGAGCTCCATCCCTGAGATCTACAGGAAGCAGAGGCAATCCCTGCAAGCTGTCATCTTACCTCCTCCACATGTGCACAGTGGGATACTTACACACACACACACACACACACACACACACACACACACACACACACACACACACAGAAAAACAAATATGTGCTAGGAAACTATTTTTTAATTATATCTAAACCAAACAAGTGAAAGGTTATACATCTTTTCGGAAATGTTTCTGTCATAAAGTGTTAAGGGTACTGTTTCTGACAGACCCTGACGATAAAAGACCTACAAAAAAACAGTCTCTTAGAATTCAGTACTTCCAAAAGCTGGGTTTGCACTCCTTGAGGAAATGAAAAAATAGGTAATGCTTTATGTACAACATAAATATCTAACAATTATTAACTTAGTCTTAGTAACAGCCCAATAAAGTAGGAATCCAGATTGTCTCCATTTTACAGATGAGGATACTGACACACAAAGGTCAAAGATAGAAAAGAAAACGGAAGAGGGGGACATGAAAAGAGAAAAGGAAGAGAGGAAGAGTGGGAGGAAGGGAGAAAAATCAAAGGTCTTGTTCCAAATCACTCAGACAGTAAGTTAGGAAAGACAGAATCCACAGTGGACAGGCAGGCAGGCAGGCAGGCAGGCAGGCAGGCAGTCTGGCCCTTGCAGGTTTGCTCTTAGATTCTGGCATTGGCAACCATGAAGTTAAAGAGTTTCTTTTCTTACTCTGGCTGAATCAACAACAGCTACCCTGGCCTGATGTTTTGAGTCCCTTCTCAATTCTGACTTTGAACTATTGTTTTATTCTTTTAAACTGATGCTGGAGGTTGTTTCTATCTCAGTCGCTCTGTGGTTTGGCAGAGATAAAATACATAAACTTAATAGAAGTAGCTATTTATAGAATTTAACTAAGCCCAGAAGCTGAATAGGCTTTTGTGTTACAGAAAGCTGAAGTCTACTCTAATATTTACTAGCTGAATGAATTTAAACAAATCATTTAAAACTCTGATTTATTTTTTCTGGCTCCCTCTTTACAGAGCAAGAATTCATCTTTGAGAGGATTACCTATGTCAAGATTTTACTATAAAACTTGAATGAGATTTTTATTTAAGTGGCTTCTAAAATGTCTACATTATTTATGTGTCTCACCTTTAAAATTTTTTTTTCTTAGCATTTTTGAGACAGGTTTTTATTGTGTAGCCCAGGTTTGCCTCAAACTTGCTATGTAGCCCAAACTAGCCTTGAAAATTAAGCAATCCTCCTGCCTCAGCCTACCAAGTGCTGGGATTATAGGCATGCACCACCATGCCTGGCTTTTCGTATTTTGTTTCTATTGACAGCATCATACTAGACACTGCAATAAAAATTAAAAAGAAACAGGTAAAATTCGTTTTAATAACATATTTTATTTAACCAACTTCTCTAAAGTATCATATTTCAACATATAATCATAGAAAGTATTAAATATTTTACACTTTTGTGTATGAGGCTTCTAAATACAGAATGGACTTTATACTTACAGCATATTTCAATTTGTATACATTTTCAGTAGAAATACTTTAAGTGTATTTCCATTTCATAAAATATACAAGTGACTCACATATTCCAATCGCTTAAACCACATTTAAAAGTTTTCCAATAACTGAATCAATATTCAGGAAAATTTTATTTTCCTTTTAATAGTCACCTTAGTTAAACTAGCCATATTTCAGTTCAGGATCTCAGTGACCGACAGCTCCTGACTACCATAACAAACAGCCCGTCTGACAATAAGATGTAATCAAAGGGCAACTATTATACACAAATAAACAAGAATAGCTGCTACTCATACATAGACGTGAGAAAATTAAGATATGAACCTTTTTATGGACATAGTATGAAAAAAAAATCACTGACATGAGCAAGGAAAAAACTTTTAAGTAAAAGAAACAAGAGTAGTGGACTTAGCCGGGCGTGGTGGCTCACACCTTTAATCCCAGCACTTGGGAGGCAGAGGCAGGCAGATTTCTGAGTTCAAGGCCAGCCTGGTCTACAAAGTGAGTTCCAGGACAGCCAGGGCTATACAGAGAAACCCTGTCTCGAAAAACCAAAAAAAAAAAGAGTAGTGGACTTATAACTTTTAGCTTCAAATAGAAAAACCTTTATTTTATTTACTGAAATTTAACCATAGTTGGGGTTTTTTTTGAGTATTTACACTTTCAACTAAAAATTCAGTTTTTAATCAAATAACTACATTTCAAAATATCCCCAAAATCTCACCTACACCTTAGATGTAATCTCTTTTAATGTGGTGCTATGGATCAAATGTAGGCCTTACATATATCAGGCAAGAATTCCACCACTATAATATACCTCAGCCCATGTAATTTTATTTAATCATGTTCCAGAAATGAATTTTAACTTTAGATGTATGGTGTGTGTGTACACACATGTCCGTAGACATGTATCTTTTTCAAAATAAAATCTCCTCGAAACCCTAAATCTACTCTAATTTTATATTCAAGAGCTGTATTCCTTAGGATTCCCTTAGGAATATATAATATGGATATTTCCAAATGGAAGGGTTCAGAATCTCTGTATGGTGTGTGTGTGTGTGTGTGTGTGTGTGTGTGTGTGTGTGTGTGTGTGTTTGGTTTTTGTTGTTGTTGTTGTTGCTGCTGCTTTTTCTTGAGACAGGGTTTCTCTATGTTGCTCTGGCTATTCTGGAACTCACTCTGTAGATCAGGCTGGCCTCCAACTCAGAGATCCTCCTGCCTCTGCTTCCCATGAGCAGGTTTGAAAGGCATGCACTATCACGCCTGACTGTACTCTGAGTCTTTTCCCAACCAGTTACCTTTTCTTTCTAAAGCTCAATTCCTAATCAGATTTCTATAAATCAGACCTAATGTCTCAACTGATAATCAACCAAGACTATATAGACACCCATGTTTTCTAATATGCTATGCATATACAATAACTATCTGGATAAAATTTAACAACTGGATCAAATAATAACGTCTTTAGGTTCTGTCTCCATTAATTCTGTAAGAATAAAATATAAAATCTGTATCAAAGGAGGCACTGATTATATTTGTTAAGAAAACTGTTAACAACAGATATGAAAAACAAGGCTATTGAAAACTACTCCCACTGCAAACAGGTGATGAATGAATACATCCACAAGAGACAGCCCTTTCTCCTCTAACCCAGTCTCTTTTCTTTTTACAGTAATACCTCAGTTTTCCTCAGGGGAACTAATGCTCTCCCATGCCCAATCATGTATTTCTAAAGAGGCTGCAACCCCAACATGAGAGGAACACTAACTGAAATCAGTCTGTTAAATTCAACTTCTGTACTCTGTGTTGTTAAGCTGACAGCAGATTTCCTTCCACTGAAGTTTCTGAGCTAAACATAAGCTGACCGTTGTCCTTGGCAGATGTACCAAGTTATCTTTGAGAAAAGCTCGGTGAGTAGTCTTTTTATTCGCTGTTATTGCACATTCTTTCAATTTTGTAGTTCATTCCTTAAAAAGACTACTCAGCACTGACTCTTAAGTAAAATAGAATTTAAGACTAAAAATACGAATTAGAAATTGTAAAATAGATCACATACCCTTCTCTATAACTAAATCCTAAGCCCCCTTTATCACAATATAAGCATCAAAAGAAAAAAGTACCTATAACTGAGATGATCACGCTCAACGCACATACTGGAGAAAGTGAAAGAACATGCATGTGTGTCAGGAAGAGAATCAGCAAGCAGAAAGATTTGTACAAAAGCAGCAGCAACAAAAAAAAAAAAAAAAAAAAAAAAAAAAAAAAAAAAAAAAAAAAAAAAAAAAAAAAAAAAAAAAAAAAAAAAAAAAAAAAAAAAAAAAAAAGAAAAACAAAAAAAAAAAATTTAAAAAAAAAAAAAAAAAAAAAAGCAGCAGCAACTAAGGCCTGAGGAAGTCAGGACAAAACAAAATAATAATCTTTAACTTAAATACATCTGTCCAGACAGTTTTCCATATATCATGCACAGGAAAAGTAACTAAGAAAACATTTAGCAAATACTAATTAAATATTCATTATAGCCAGATCTTCTGGCAGAACAATCGGTCCTCTGGTTAATCCCAGTAAATATTTAAGCTAGAAGCCACCATTAAAAACAAAAAGGCAAAAACAGATCTCTGACCCACAGAAAGGAATAACTGCAGTGGGAAGGCAGATGTGGCCATCGTGCCTTTCCAGGCTCACTGCTGCTCCCTCCATCCTACCCATCCTACCCTTGCTGTCACAATGATCAGACTTCCAACTATAGGCTATTGAAATGTCTCCCTGCCAGGAAAGATAAGATTCCCCAAGTCACTGTCAATCAAAAAGAAGTGTCCTTGTCAGATGTGGTCTCCACTCAGCCTACCTGTCCAAAGTGAGCAGGGTAGCCCAGCATGTGCATATATAGTAACTTTGCCACATTCCGACACCGGTATGTATTGTCTTCTTCTCTAAATGACGAACGGATTGCAGCACATTCTTTCTGGATCATTTCTCGTTCCTCAGCTTGGGTTCGGGCTGTCCGGATGGTCCGGATCAGCTCCCGCAATCTGATGGGGGCTGGCATCCTCTGGATATGGAAAAGACATAAAATAGAAATGTTCTTATGTTTTGCTCCCCAAACCATTTGTACAACTTCCCATATAAAATACTGGCTGGTTTTTAAGAACACAATACTTCTAAATCCAGCTTAGATATGATAAAGTTTGCTTATCCAAAAGGATCATGTGCAAATCCCGAAACTGAATAAATTTCTACAAAGACTACAAAGTGTTAACCACTAAAGAAATCAAGACAGGACATAGACCATCTATGTTTTTCAGGTGTGCTAGTCCATTCCTGTCATCCCAACATTAGAGAGGCAATAGAAGGTAAATTACCATGAGCTCAAGGCCAACCTGGGATACACAGTACATTCTAAGCCTGTGTCAGACAACAGAAGTTGAAGCACTACCAGCTACTGAGTCCTGTTGAAGGGACTTCCTTCTTGCTTCATGCAGATCAACACTCAGCTTGCCATGGGGTCACAAAGAATACACCCCACATCCATACTACCTGTGTATTATGGTTTCATTTTATGACAAAAAGTCAAGGGTCTAAACTTACAAAATATTTTTATATTTATTATCTCATTTGTTCTGTTCTTTCTTTGGTTTTGAGTCAGCCTTTTGTTATTCATATTGGCCTGAAATTTCTACTAAACCTGATACTCCAGTTTCTGCCTCAGGAGTGTTGGAATTGAATGGTATGCACCACTATGCCTAGCTTATGTGTTGCTAGAAATAAAACCCAGAGGTCTATGCATGCTAGGCAAGCTTTCTACTACTAAGTAAATTGCATCCCCAGCCCTCCTCAGGTCACACTGTAATTAAGGTAGAAATCATGATCCCAGTTTTGCCTATGAAGAAATTTACTTTAAAAAAAACTCATCAATTTGCTCAAGAGCACAAGGTGACAGGTCAATACCTCAAAATTACACTCATAGATAAAGTGACACATCCGTAGGATTTGTTTTAAAGGACTCCAGAAAAAGAAATGACAGAACAAAAAACATACCAAAAAGGAAAAAAAAAAATCCCAAACCTGGGGAGATAGAAGTTAGAAGAAGAAAAGGGGGGGGGGGTGGAGGGCAAAATGTGACGATTGCAGAATACATAAATGTTCAATGATCTGATTTTGTGTATATGACATTTTCATAATCAAAAGCTTTTAGGAAATCCCAAAGCTTCCAGATAAGGGTGTGAAAGAGTTGACAGTGTACTTGTCTGGCATGCAGAAGGCTTGGGTTCAACTCCCAGCACTGCCAAAATCATGCATGGTAGTGGACACCTGTAATCCAAGCACTCAGGGGGGAGGACAAAGAATCAGGAGTTAAAAGCTGGCTTAGAATACCTGAGACCCTATCAGAGACAGAAGATCAGAAGGAAGGTTGGAAGAAAGACAGGAAGGGAAGAGGGGAAAGAGAGGGAAGAAAGGGAAAGAAAGAAATAGTGAAATTTCAATAAACAAGGCATTAAACACTTACTGTCTCACTGAAAATAAGATACTTAATCGTTAAGAATCTACTTAAAGAGCAATTTCTTTAATAATAAACTATAAACACAGGCTTCAGGATAAAACATTTGTAAGCAAACTGGTATGCTGCATATGTAGTATATAACAGGAAAAATGCGTGAGAACACAGCCACTATTGATCAAGAACGGTGACTGCCCAAAGCCCTGTCTATGTTCAAAAAGTAGGCTTTACTTAATTCATGGAGAAGAGAAAAGTTACCTAGCTAGCAAAGCAGGTGGCTCGATCTAGAATCCAGCACTAGGGGAGCTAAAGCTGGAGGATCAGTACAGGCTCAGGGCGAGAAACGCTCCAAGGTCAAGCACAAACACCACTGGGAAGACCAGGAGGAGAGCGAGTGCTCAAGAGCTTACCTAGCATGCACTAACACCCTGGTTCGTCCCAGCACCTACTAGAGCTGGGAAGCTCTGCTAGAAAAGTGTTTTCCCACAAACACCCAAAGCAAACAAAGACTGTTAGAAAAGCTTAAATCTAGTCCAAGAGCATGTACTTAATCTAAGTTGGAAAAAAAAATCAAGACCTTAAGCTAGGTAATCAGTCACAGAATCACAGAAATAAAGTCCATGCCACCGGCGTGATTTTTTTTTTAAGCTCCGGGACAATTTATTAATAGAGTTTGAAGAAAAACTCCAGAAGGCAAGCTGTAAATCTTGACAGCAGCCTAGAGGAGAGAGGAGAGACAAAACTATGCTATTTGAGTTAGGTCAGCATGGAGATCAGTCACATGACTGATGAGCAGCACTGTGACCAGAAGGGGAGCTGCAGAGACAATACAAGGCCCAAAGCCTAAAGTAGCAGAGAGACAGTCACACTTGGGCTCAGGCTAGTACCCAAAAGACAAAAAGAAAAGGCAAAGTGCCAAACTCAGCAGAACCCCAGGATAGCTCTAGCATGAGTGCAGAGGGCAAGAATTCTGGGGAGGAAAAGTATCTTATTGTGAGGATACTTATTTATGTCTCCTACTTCTTAAGCATAGCTTAAAGAAGATACTCAGTAACTGGCTTGCCCACTCAGGTTAATCCTTAAGGGACAAGCCATTCTTTAGTGTAACATTTCCTCCCGCAGGATGTAACCCGCAGGGCGTGGTGGCACATGCCTTTAATCCCAGCACTAGGGAGGCAGAGGCAGGCGGATTTCTGAGTTCGAGGCCAGCCTGGTCTACAGAGGGAGTTCCAGGACAGCCAGGGCTACAGAGAAACCCTGTCTCGAAAAACCAAAAAGAACAAGAGTTAAGAAATCAGAGCTCTCTTCTGGTATTTCTAGCCAGAGAACCAGGGACGCCTGTGAACTACTGCTTCCAGTGTCCCTGACTTGAG
Organism: Mus minutoides; assembly: GCA_902729485.2. NCBI lineage: Eukaryota > Metazoa > Chordata > Mammalia > Rodentia > Muridae > Mus > Mus minutoides. The sequence continues at coordinate 1,314,023 of LR749813.1, forward strand.
CTGCCCATTCAGTTGCTCTCTCCTGTTAATATCTTTGGTCTCCCTTGTCTTTAGAGAATTGAGGCAATAAATGAATCTGACTTCTTCCTGGGGTGGGTCTCAGGTAAAGAAGTCGGGGTATCCCTGCAGTGGGTCCATCTAAGAGACTGACCATAAAAGCCAGTGAAGAAAAAAGTCCTTGGCTGGTGAAAGAAAAGTGTGAGAGAAATAGAGTTACTAGAGTTACAAGACCCCTTCTAGTTATCTAGAAGAGAATGTACAATTTAAATGCCAATAGGTTTTTATGGAACAAATTTCCGATTCTGGCTGCTAAATATATCATGTATAAGAACAGAGAATTAATTAGTTACTTATTTGACTCTCTGTGGTGTTGAAGTTTCCCCAATACTAGGCTGTCTACAGCTTACAGAAAAGCAACATTTCCCCCCCTGAGTTGTTACAACTTACTACATTAGTTGATATCTTTATATACCATAATATCTTAACAGGCTCAGATTGAAAACAAAAGTTAAACTCAGGTGGGGGAAAAATTGGGTACAAAGCCAGTGAAATGTCTCATCTGGTAAAGGCATTGCCACCACACCTGAGGACCTGAGTTCAACCCTGGGAACCCCTATGGTAGAAAGAAAATAAGACACTGAGCTCCACTTACACAAACATGATACACAAGGCCACTCTACACACACACCTGACCACACTCCCCACCCCCATACATAAAGAGAATTGGACAAAGTTTTTAAAAACATAATCTATTCTGTTTTATTTTTATTTATTTATTTGTTTAAAGCAGTGAGGGGTTGAATGATGGCTCAGCTTGCTGCCAAGCTTGAGCTGATCCCTGGAATTCATGTGGCTAAAAGACAAATCAGCTCTTGTGCAAGCATGCATACACACGCAAACACTCACACAAAATAAATAGTAAAACATAATTTGAAAACAAAAAATAAAAATAAATTCAATTAAAAGAAAGAAGAAAAGGGGGGGGGGGGAGAAACACCAGTACACACCTGTAATCCCAGCACTAAAAGGCTAAGTAAAGCAGAGGCTGGTAAGTCCAAGGCCAGTGTGGCTACACAGCAATACTGTCTCAAAAGTAAATGTTTTTCCAGCAAATAGAAATAAATAACAAATGAGAAATATAAGAACCAGGCCTGGTGGTGTGCACCTATAGTCCAAACAACTAGGTTGACTCAAACAGAAGGATCATCTGATCCCATGAGTTTGAGACTATTCTGTGCAACATAATGTGCTTCATAAAAAATAATTAGGGAGCCGGACGTGGTGGCGCACTCCTTTAATCCCAGTACTCGGGAGGCAGAGGCAGGCGGATTTCTGAGTTCGAGGCCAGCCTGGTCTACAGAGTGAGCTCCAGGACAGCCAGGGCTATACAGAGAAATCCTGTCTCGAAAAACTAAAAAAAAAAATAATAATAATAATAATAATTAGGGAGCTGGAGAGATGGCTCAATAATTAAGAGCACATGTTGTTCTTGCAAAGGACCCAAGTTTGAGTCCCAAAATCCAGGTAGCAGCACACAACTGTCTATAACTCAGTTCCAAGGGATCTGATGCCCTCTTCTGGCTCCATGGGCACCAGGCACATGCATGATACACATACATACAACATACATACATGTGAGCAAAACACTTATGCATATAAAATTAAATATTAAAATTTTAATAATTAATAAAAATCTCCTAAGCTCTTAGTTAAAAGATGACCAAAGTAGTCTCACTTAAAAAAACAATCATTTTCTTTGCCATTAGACAGAACCTATAGGAAATGAAGACTAGAAAGGTCTCTACAGATCTGAACCAGAGGTGTCAAGTTGTTCAGAAAGAAGTTTCTGAGTGGCTGATTGAAAGTACCCTCCAAGCCGGGCGTGGTGGCGCACGCCTTTAATCCCAGCACTCCGGAGGCAGGCGCAGGCGAATTTCTGAGTTCGAGGCCAGCCTGGTCTACAAAGTGAGTGCCAGGACAGCCAGGGCTATACAGAGAAACCCTGTCTCGAAAAAAAAAAAAAAAAAAGAAAGTACCCTCCAAACAATCAAATCAAATCAAGTTGACTATTAAGTTATGCCCCTTTTAAACTTTTATGTAGGACAGAACCAAGATAAACAATGGGACTCATACTTCCCTTTACCCTTATTCTATGTAAATAAATCTACAAGAAAAAACAATAAAAATTTAAATTCCAGCCATATGGTAAAAAGAAACAAAGTGTTAACAAGAGTGAAGTATGAAGTAGTCTATGGAAATAAAACACTGAAAATAAAAACAAAACAAATCAAAACAACAAAATCCAGGTGGTGGCACCCTCCTTTAATCCTTTAATCCCAGCACTCGGGAGGCAGAGGCAGGTGGATGTCTAAATTGAGGCAGGCCAGCCTAGTCTATAGAGCAAGTTCCAGGACAACCAGAGCTCCATAGAAAAACTCTGTCTCAAAAAACATAAAACAAAAGGGGAGGGGAGGGGAGGGGAGGTTGGCTTGCTCCAAACTCTAATAAGAAACAAACAGTATGCACATAACTGAACTGCAGCCAATTAAAGCCAGGCATCTTAAACTCAGAAAACTATGGGATCTGGTACTTAATGAAGAAATTAAAGGCTGGAGAAATGGTTTGGCTGTTAAGAACACTGACTGCTCTTCTGAAAGTCCTGAGTTCAAATCCCAGCAACCACGTGGCTCACAACCATCCATAATGAAATCTGACACCCTCCTCTGGTGTGTCTGAAGACAGCTACAGCATACTTACATAGAATAATAAATAAATCTTAAAAAAAAAAAACAGTAAACAACAAAAAAGAAAGAAATTAAAAATAATAATAGTTTAGTGCCCAGGGGACTATGTCATAAAGTGTCATGTATTTCAAGAAAACAATACAAAAAAATAGCATCAACACAGCATTGTTCAGATCTAGTTCAAAGTAAAAGGGGGATTATAAAAACATGGAATAAAAATCAGTTTCATAACATAACATCCTCCTTGTTCAAATCAGTGAATCCCCCTACCACATGAGGAAGTATTAAATAATTTTTACTAAAAAAATATAATCACTGAACAAATGTTTGTTCACTTTTTTTTTATGGCAGATATTCCAACAGATACTTGGGCCCAGAATGGTCAACATTCTGGAACTCAAAAGTGAAGCTGGAATCCCAGTCCTTAAGAAGTGCAGGCCAGGGCTGGTGAGATGGCTCAGCGGGTAAGAGCACCCGACTGCTCTTCCGAAGGTGATAAGTTCAAATCCCAGCATCCACATGGTGACTCACAACCATCCGTAACGAGATCTGGCGCCCTCTTCTGGAGTGTCTGAAGACAGCTACAGTGTACTTACATATAATAAATAAAATAAATCTTAAAAAAAAAAAGAAGTGCAGGCCAGAGGACTGGAGAGTGGGGCCAACAGGGCTATCAGACCCTGTCTCAAAAAATACTAGAAAAACTCAAAAGTCTAGTGAGAAGGACAGAATTTAAATTCCAGCCATATGGTAAAAAGAAACAAACAAATGGCAAAAGAAGAAAAAGTTCATACATAAATAATTCAAATTTTGTCATGGCCAAAATAATTTAGTATATTCAGGCCTTTTTTTCTTTTGAAATGAGGGCTTTTTACAGACTTCAGAGTTTTCCCATTTTGTAAAGATAACGGAGGACACAGACTGCATGCTGATTTGCCCACTATGTCTGTCTAGCATAGTACCTCAATTACCGATGGTATTTTTGAAGCAAAAACAGTCAGTCATATCAAGTGGAAAAAAAATGTTACCGGCAAATTCATGCCTACTTGGGTCAGATTTTTTAAACACTGGAAAGATTATGAAACCCTGCACATTTTCAGTGTTCTTGGTTTTCTGTTGTTAACTTTAATTTCAAGCTTGAGACAAGAAATTGTACAGAAAGCTTTAAGTGATCAATTACCTGGATTGAATCCTAGCTCCACCACTTAATAGCTGTGTGTCCTTGAGTAAATGACTTAAACTCTGACATCTTCAGTTTCCTCATCTGCAAAATGTGGATAAAGTACCTATCTCAAAGGGTTATTGCAAGACTTCAATATAACACATATAAAATAAACACAAAAGAACATATTCCAGCCTACCATGACGGCTCACCCCTGTAATCCCAGCACTCAAAGCCTGGAACAAAAGGTCAAAAAAGGTTAAAGCCACCAGACAGTGGTGGCACAAGCCTTTAATCCCAGCACTTGGGAGGCAGAGGCAGGCGGATTTCTGAGTTCGAGGCCCAGCCTGGTCTACAAAGTGAGTTCCAGGACAGCCAGGGCTATACAGAGAAACCCTGTCTCAAAAAAACAAAAATTTAAATAAATAAATAAATAAATAAATAAATAAATAAAAGACAGTGCAGGAGGGTGTGACCATATTCATGGAAAAGATAAAGATCAACCCCAAGCCCTGGCACATTTGTGAGAGAAGGCACAACAGCAGGTACAGCATGAGATACAGGATCTCTGGTAATATTTTCTTTCTTAGATGGATACTGGGTAAATGAATATTTATTACTGCTCACCATGTTTATGTCTGAAATATTTCATACTTAAACTAAACTCAGAGGCTGGGTTGATAGAGTGCTTGCATGGCATGAGAAAGGCCCTGAGAGTAATCTCCAGTCCTGAAATAAAAAAATTCTAAATTTAAATATACCTAATCCATGTAGTAAGCACTGTTATCACATTATCTGGAAAGTATAAACTATCTGGTTGTATCTGGTTGGCCATGTCTGACTTCAACTGGCTATATAACTGCTGACCTTCAACTCCTAATCCTTCTGACTCTCTATCCCTACAAACATGCACAGCTGGAGGAATAGTAGGTACGCACCACACCAAGCTGTATTTTTCAAAGTCCTAACAGACCACAAAGGGATATGGCTGTAGCTTGATGATCCCAGCACCAGCACCAACAAGCCGCAGACATAGCACACTCATGACTGAACTGCCAGCATGGAGGATTGGGGAGGGAAGAGAAGCAAAGACAGGAAAAAGAGTCCCCCAAGGAGTAAGAGCCTTCTCAAGCCAGGATGACCGCTTGTGTCCCGTGAAGTGCTCACTTCCTCACTCACGCCAGGACAAGATTCCTAAGGCGGTCCTTGTATGGCCACCCTTATCTCTTCCTCACCTCTGAGTATGAGCACAATAAATACTGTTTTTATTGAATCAGGAATACCAAAGTAGTCTTATCTAAAGAACATGTATTTGTTCTTCCAAAGCACATGAAGTGAAGGTATGCTAGCTACTCTGCTTCAAAGCCCGCAGCCAGGACCCAGCCCAGTTCCCCGACCTAGATAACTTGCTTCCTACAACAGAACTCACTACCTGCGAAGAGCTCTTAGCTACAGACAGCAAAAAGACAAGAACACAAACCAAAAGGCTGATGAAGTTCCTAAGGCTACAACCTAAACCTCAACCTAAAGACATTTGAACTCTTTAAGTCTTTTTTTAAAAATCCAAATTAAAAGCCAACTTTTCAACCTTAAAACCACTCCGTTTTCTAACCAACAGGAGGATTTTTCTTGGGTAGGTCTTTCTTGCTATATAAATAAAGGTCTGTCTAAGGCCTGAGACTGCAGCTTCTTTTGCCACTGATTACTACATAACATCCAGGCTGAGAACTAAGTGACTCAATTAATTAAACAAGCCACCACCCCATAATTTCCCTCTCATAGTTGGTCCATACTTTTATGCTGCATGATGCTAGAATTTGTTTCATTCATATATATATATATATATATATATATATATATATATGTGCATTTCCAAGTTGCACTCTGACTGGAGCAGGGCACTAAACAAGTGGGGCTGGGAGAAGTCCATGAGAGTGGTCTGTAAGTCCTATGTACATCTGTACAACTGTCAAAGAGCAAATTTAATTCATTTATAAAAGAAAGGAAGCAAGAACGGAGAAACTTAAGAATGGGGATCAAGCTCATGGTGGCACATCCCTTTGATCCCAGCACTAGGGGGGCAGAGACAGGAAGATTTCTGGGTCAAGGCCAGCCTGATCTACAGAACAAGATCCAGAACAGCCAGGGCTACACAGAGAAACCCTGTCTGAAAAAAAAAAGTAAGAGAGAAAGGGAGAGAGGGGATTTAGCTCAGCTGGTAGAGCACTTGACTAACATTAACGAAGGCCCAAGTTCAATTCCCAGCTCCATAAAAATCAGGCACAGGGGACAGCCAGGGCTATAAAGAGAAACCCTGTCTCGAAAAAAAAAAAAAAAAAAAAAAAAAAAAAAAAAAAAAAAAAAAAAAAAAAAGAAGAAAAAAACAAATGAAAAATGAAAAAAAAAATCTCAGAATCATAAAATTATTTTATTAAAATACAAGGGAGCTGAGACTTAGATGGCAGAGGCAGGCAAATCTCTGTAAGATCAAGGCCAACCTAGTCTACAGAGCAAGATCCAGGCCAGTCAAAGCTACTGTCACTGTCTGAAAAACAGACAAAACAATAAAGGGAGTCAATAACTCATCAATGAACTACCTACCAACACACTCTCTGTTGGAAAAGAGACTGTTAAGATTGCTGTAAGACTGTTAGTTTTTTGGACAAAATGAATTACATGATAAACACTGAAAAGAAAGATGGACGGTGAGATTTCTTTACTGACACCGGAAGCTTCTGATGGATAAGTCAGGAAGAGTGGTGGTTAATGTGAGCTTCCAAATTAAACATCTAAATACCCAAACATTTCAAAGAAACACAGACAAGACTATTTGCTTTCTGTTTTGTTGCTGGTGTTTACTCATTAGAAATAGTTCTGGCCGGGTGTGGTGGAGCACGCCTTTAATCCCAGCACTCGGAGGCAGAGGCAGGTGGATTTCTGAGTTTGAGGCCAGCCTGTTCTACAGAGTGAGTTCCAGGACAGCCAGAGCTACACAGAGAAACCCTGTCTCAAAAAAGAAAAAAAAAATCTTCCCTAACTTTAAGCTGTAAGAACACAACTGGAACTCTTCTTACAACCTAATAGTACATACAGATCATCTCGTCTTTGGTTGGTTGGTTTTGATTTTCAAGACAGGGTTTCTCTGTGAAGCTTGTGTACTGGGTTTAAAGGCATATGCCGCCACGCCTATCCAATTTTATCTTTTTTTATGGTTTTTATTTTTAAATTGTAGGTGTCCATCTGTGTGGGGATATGTACATGTGAGTGCAGGTGCCCATAGAGGCCAGAAGAGTGTCCAAACCCCCTGAAGCTGGAGTTACAGATGGTTGTGAGCTATCTGATGTGGGCGCAGGAAAACAAACCAGGGTCCTCTGCGATAGCACCCCATCTTAACTACTGAGCCAACTCACCAAGCCCTCCTCTATGCCCATCTTAATTTAACCCAAAGGCGTAAAGAAAAGAAAACAAAGTTAATTCACAGTAACAAAGATGCCTGATCATATCTCCCTCATATCTGTTAGTACAGGAATCTGTAATATTAACTTCACAATGTGGGGCAGGCTAGAAAGTTTGGGATGCTCAGTAAAGCAGGCGCACAAGGAGAGACAAAACAGAAGCTGAAGGTAGCAAAGCAACTGCCTATTAAGCAAAAGTGACCATTGTGTGCTAGCAACAGGAAAGGAGGAAAAAAAATTATTGTCTCTGGTATGCGTTTAATTATTCACAAAGTACAAGGATCTCATATATAATTTTCTTCTTAACCTACCCTTCTATGACAATGCTTCTAACTTGTTTATTTCCCAATGGTTTCAGTAAGCACTAAAAAGCTAACTGTCCAAGAGCTTAGTGAAAAAGCATTTCTCATACCAATCATTTCACCCTAATCTTTGATATTAAAGTGCTAGCTAATGCTGATTCAACAACTTGGACAAGTGGAGTGTTATTTTCCTCATCACTAAACCTTTCACACTTTCATATTCCTAGCAACCAAAACTCATGCCAAATTATTTTGTATTATCCCTTCAGAGAAGAGAAAGCAGCCTGCAGGTGTGTTCAAGGAGAAATTATACTCCTTTTTTCTCTTTCCTGTCCTCATTGAAATGAAAATTTCTACACACACACACACACACACACACACACACATATATATATATATGAAAAATCCTAAGAACAGATTTTCAAAACATACAAGCCAAGAAATATGAATTTATATAACCCCATATATCCTCTTTCTGTTGCGGCTGTTGTTACGGTTATATATGGCGTCCAGTTTTGAAGCTTGCCCTAGAAGACATTGGATTTCCTATGCAGATCAGGCTGGACTAAAATTTGCAATGATCTTTATACCTCTGCTTCCTGTATGCTACATTACAGGCAAAAACTACCATGCCCAGCTTTACATGGTCTCTTAATTCTAAAATTGCTTGCTTGCTACTTTAAATATCCTGCCTAAGAAATGGAGGAGGATGGATCCTGAAAGCAAAAGCCTGTAATCCAAGGTTTAGGGAGGCTGAAAAACAGAAAGCTGGTAGGTTTAAGGCTACCCTGAGATAAACATTAAGACCTTGTTTTAAAACCAAATAAAAGGGTGCTGGAGACATGCTGAGTAGGTAAGAGCAACAGAACTCTTTCAGAGGACAAGGGCTCAATTCCCAGCACCCACATGGCAGCTCATAACTGCTCTAACTCCAGTTCTAGGACTTCTTTTTTTTTAAAAGATTTATTTATTTATTATATGTAAGTACACTGTAGCTGTCTTCAGACACTCCAGAAGAGGGCATCAGATTTCATTGCGGATGGTTGTGAGCCACCATATGGTTGCTGGGATTTGAACTCAGGACCTTCGGAAGAACAGTCAGCGCTCTTAACCACTGAGCCATCTCACCGGCTCCAGTTCTAGGACTTCTGACACCCTCACACAGACACACATGCAGGCAAAACACCAATAAACATAAAATAAAAATCAATTATTAAAAATATTTTAAAAAAAACAAAAACAAAAACAAAAAAAAACGCCAGGGAGATGTTTTAGCAGTTAAAAGCACTTGCCAAGCAATGACTTGAGTCCACTCTTCAGAACCTATGCGCAAAGCCTATTTGGTTCATCTGTAACCCCAAGATGGAAGGCAGAGACAGAAGAGACTACCTCAACAGGGAAGCAGGCAAGAACCCTCAAAAGTTGCCCTCTGAAGGCTGGAGAGATGGCTCAGAAGTTAAGAGCATTGACTGCTCTTGCAGAAGACCCTGGTTTGATTCCCACCACTCACATGGTGACTCACAACTGTCTATATAACTCGAACTTATGGCCTTCATGGGTACCAAGTTTACACATGATGCCCAGACATCATACAAGCAAAACACCAATACAAATAAAATAAAGATTTTGTTTAAATTTAAGTTGTCTTCTGACCTCCACTCTCCACAGCATAAATATGCAAGAACTCACAAGTACATGCACAAAATTCATGAAATTTTAAAATATAAAGTGATTAAATAGAGATAAAAGTAATGGAGTTTTTTTTTTAAAGCTAAAATCAAGACCTGAAAACAAGTCATACAGCATTAAGATTAAAACACAGGCCAGATGTGGTTGCACATACTCTGATCCTAGGAGGGAGGCTTAGGCAGTCAAAACTCTTGAGTTCCAGGTCAGTGTGGTCTATATATTATGTCCAGGACAGGAAGAGGGCTACATAGAGAAATCCAGCCTTAAAAAAAAAGAGATTAGGGCTGGGCGTGGTGGTGCACACCTTTAAGGGGGGGGGGGGGGCAGAGGCAGACAGATTTCTGAGTTTGAGGCCAGCCTGGTCTACAAAGTGACTTCCAGGAAAGCCAGAGCTATACAGAGAAACCCTGTCTCAAAAAACCGAAAAAGAGAGAGAGAGAGAGAGAGAGAGAGATTGAGATTAGGGCTGGCGAGATGGCTCAGTGGGTAAGAAAGAGCACAGACTGTTCTTCCAAAGGTCCTGAGTTCAAATCCCAGCAACCACATGGCTCACAACCACCCATAATGAGATCTGACGACCTCTTCTGGTGCATCTGAAGACAGCTACAGTGTGCTTATATATAATAAATATATCTTTGGGCAGGGACCGAGTAAGTGGAGCCAACCAGAGTGAGCAGAGGTCCTAAAATTCATTTCCCAACAACCACACGAAGGTTCACAACCATCTGCACAACTACAGTGTACTCATACACATAAAATAAATAAATAAATAAATTTTTTAAAAAAGAGATAAATCAAAATTAGATGCAAGCACCTAACATAAAGAGATGGATAGATAGAGTTGATAGAATAGATAAGTAGGTAAGCAGGTAGATAAGAAGGATAGATGGATAGAGTAGATAGATTTGATAGAATAGATAAGTAGGTAGGCAGGTAGATAGACAGATAGGAAGGATAGATAGAATAGATAGACAGATTGACTGATTGACTGATTGATTGATTGATTTGGACCAACACACACCTGGAGCTCCCTAGAGGCCAGAGTCAGATCCCTGAAACTGGAGTCACAGACAATTGTAAACCCCAATGTAGGTGCTGGGAACCAAACCCTGATCTTCTGGAAGAGCTGTGAGTGCACTTAACCACTCATCTCTTTATAAAGGTTGTATTTTTACATTCTCTTCAGCTAAAGATAAGAGTTTTCAAGTTTTAATCAGTTATGTTCCAATATATACACAAAAATTTAAGTCTCTATCAAATGCAAAAGGGATTAAACATTTTGAAATCTGTCTTGATATGTAGATTCCAATTCAACTTTTCAAATTAAAAATAACTTTTGAAAAAAACTCATTTGACCTTTTATGCCTCCATAAAGATTTTTTAAATGATTCATTTAAACTATTTGGGTTTTTATCTGCTTTGTATACTGTTTAGTTTTGTTTTGTTTTGTTGATTTTGACTTTCTGGGAGGTAGGGTAGGATAGAACCTATAGCTTCAAGTATGATAATCTAGCACTCTACCAGAGTTACATCCCACTACCTAAAAATAAAAATAAGCCTGGGTTAAATATCAGCAAGGCATTATTGGAAATTTCTCTATTTTAGTTTCATTCTAAAATTCACCTCAGATTATATGGTTGCTGTCAGCAAAACAGACTGGATCAAAAAAACCCATTTACCTTTGCCAAAGAAAATGAATGGAGCCGGGCGTGGTGGCACACACCTTTAGTCCCAGCACTCGGGAGGCAGAGGCAGGCAGATTTCTGAGTTCGAGGCCAGCCTGGTTTACAAAGGCTACATAGAGAAACCCTGTCTCAAAAATAAAAAAGAAAAAGAAAAAGAATGGAACCGGACATAATACATCCCTTGGAGCAGCATATGGCTGCAGCTCCAGCACTGGGAAGATAAGTGAAATACACAAGTTCCAGGCCAACCTAAGCTACATAGGAAGACTGTCTCCAAAACCAAAAGCTGGGCCAGTACTGGTGGCACAGACCTGTTAATCTCAGCGACTCAAATAAGGTAGGAGGGTCACAAATTAAAGCCAGCCTGAGCAACTGATCTAAACCATGTTTTAAAAAAAAAAAAAAAAAAAAAAAAAAAAAAAAAAGCAGGGAAGAAGAGGAAGGAAATAAATGAAAGTTTACTAAACACAAATGTTAACTTCTAGTGCAATTCTCAACAGCCAAGACAAAGTAGACATTCATATATGTGCTGATCAGCACTTAGCAAAAGGGTACTTTCTCAAGGTAAACTGCAAAACATCTAAGAATGAATGATGAATTTAAATCCCAGTATGTTAAACCATAACATGAACTGAGTTAAATAACTTTGATAGTTCTCTCAAAAAGTGAACTCAAAAACTGAAAATTTCAGCATACAAGGAGACACAAGCCTCAAGTTCTTTTTTAAAGCAAAAGAAAAGGGAACAACTTTGGAGCAACACACAGAACTCAGATCTGACAAGAACTAACATAGCTCTCAAGAAGCTTCTTAAAACAAATGACAAGAGCACAGACTAGCTGCACTGAAAATACTGTCCTTCGTGACACTGTATGACCTGTAAGAATTTTACCTGTACTCACATTCCAAAAGCTTAATAATAAAGCAGCATCACAGGGCTGGAGAGATGGCTCAACAGTTAAAAGCACTTGCTGCTCTTATACAAGACATGGATTCAGTTCCCAGCACCCACACGGCAGCTCACAACTGCCTAGAATTCCATTCCCAGAGGATCCAAAAACCCTCTTCTGACTTCCACTGGAAGTGAATGTGCACGTGATACACATATAAATACCGGCAAGACATTCACACATAAAAAAATAAATAAATCTTCAAAAATGTTAAATAGAGCATCAATATAAAGTTTACAACTATTGAGAGATTTGACTTGGTTCAAGTTATAAACTTAAGGTTTCAGGCCGGGCGTGGTGGGGCACGCCTTTAATCCCAGCACTCGGGAGGCAGAGGCAGGTGGATTTTTCTGAGTTCGAGGCCAGCCTGGTCTGCAAAGTGAGTTCCAGGACAGCCAGGGCTACAGAGAAACACTGTCTCAAAAAACCAAAAAAAAAAAAAAAAAAAAAAAAAAAAAAAAAAAAAAAAAAAAAAAAAAAAAAAAAAAAAAAAGAAAAAAAAAGAAAAGAAAAGAAAAGAAAAGAAATAAACTTAGGTTTCGAGTCACTTGTGATCTCAAAGAAGTTAATCTCTTTTGCAGATGCAAAAACCTAGGCTGAGATAAAACGGGAGGGGGGGTGATTCAACCACACTCACCTAACTTGAAATGTAGGAAATAACTAGTGAATTATTGTGAAATGTTTTTTATTCACACATACTGGACTGCAGACATACTTTAAGAACAGAATTAATGAAGCTATCATTACTTTGAGGATCCACAGGTTTCAAATCAAACCTTAAAAAGTTTATAGTCTGGCAAATACTCCAGGCAACGGTAGAAATGGATGCTTAAAACCTAACTAGTCTGAGAAAAGTCAACATAGGAAGTCAGCAGCGTTCATTACTATACAAACACCTGAGGGGTGCGGTCACTAAGAGACCATTCAGCTTGCTCTACTGTTAACTAATCCCTATAGGAACCAAAAAAGTTATCTTCCTTTCTACCTACGTCAGATTATTATTCTCCAAGGGCATCTTTCCATGCTCAAGCAAATATAACGCTAAAGAAAAAAAAGTATAAGTAAGTGCCCAAAAGCTCAGCTTTCAGAACAGAAAGGAAATGCACAAAGTATTTTCACAGCTCCTTCGCACCCAAAGCCGCTTGGCCTACTTTAAACCCATTTACTGCTGAAATACGTGGTTCGACGGCTCTCCGACACCAAGCCCTAACCGAGAAGCAGAACCGACAGTTCCAGGCAATGAGGAAGAGCCTGAGAATTACTAGAAACTGAAGTCCGCAGAACCGAGAGTTGGAGAGGAGAGTGAACAGTGCGGTCTCAGGTGAGTTCTTTAAAAGAAAGGGAGAAAGAAGGAAGAAGTAGAAGAAGAAGGAAAAAAAAAAAAGGCGAAAATGTTTGGACCAGAAGTTAGTTGGAAGATTAGTGGGAGGCGAGGCCGATGTCCGGCTCTCAGTGGACGGCACTGCAGGCACCAGCCAGCATTGCCCCTGCGTGGGAAATGCTCAGAGTTCTCAGCTCTGACCCGAGTCCCCAACACGAGAACGCTGATACGTGGCTCCGAGAGGACACGCGGGGGTGGGGCCGGGCCCCGCTAAATCCTGGGCTCCCCGAACGGAGCGAGCTTTCAAAGGGAGGCTCGCAGCCTGAGAAAGTCAATGGGTTCACGGAGGCCTGCGGCGGCCGGACAACGCCAAGGGAAGGGGAAAGCGACCGCGCACGGAGGCTCCGGCTCCGAAGCTCCCGAGGGTCGACCCTCGGGAAGTCCGAGCGAGCCCGGGGCTCCCGGGTCCCTCCTGACCCAAACCTGGGTCCTCCTCACCCCCCAGCCCCCACAGGCTGAGCCCGGACCCCTGGGACTGACAGGAGGTTTCCGGCCAGACGCTCGCGGCGGCGGCGAAGCCCAAGAGCCGACCCGCCCTCGGTGCCGCGAGTGACACTCACCGGCCCGAAACCTCGAAGGAAACCAGCAGCTTCGGGGGCGGCGGCGGCAGTGGCAGCAGGAACCGAACATCCAAAATGGCGGCTCCCTCGGCCTCAGCACCGCGACTGCAGGCGGAGGGATCCCGGGCAAGGAGGGCGCCTCGACCTCACGCCTCGCGCTTCCCCGGGAGACGCCGCTCCCCGGCTTCCTCTCGCCGGCCTCCCCGCGTCCCTCCGACTGCAGCCCGGTGCCGTCTCCCACCCCGGGTGAGCCGAGGACTCGGCCCCCGCCGAGGACTATTTGCCGAGGAGGAGGCGACTGCGCCGGGCAGAGCGACGCAAAGCGTAGCAAGGGTCGGGGCTGTCACTGATGACGCTCGACGCGGCTGCCGAGTCACCGCGGCGAGGAGTCTGAGCTAGGACGCTCCGGCCCGGCCCCGGAGCCGTCGCACTTTGGTTCCGCTCGGGGCGCGGGGGGAGCTACGCAGCCAGGAAACGGTGGGGGTCACCTGAGGTGGGCGGAGCTCAGCGAGGGAGCTGGGGAAGGCGGAGAGGCAGGGGCAAGCCCATGGACGTGGTGTGACCAGTGTTTAGTCCGAAAGGATTCCTAAGTGGTCCTTGTTGACCAGTGGTTTCTGGTCAACATTAGAAGCATGCTCCGAGTGGCTTTGGATTCTAAGGTGTTATGGTATCTTCATAAATTTTCTTTCTTTTCTTTCTTTCTTTCTTTTTTTCTTCGAAAACAGGTAAAAGGATGAAACCTAAGAATGGATTCCAAGCACAGCACCACCACCTTGTGCGTCAATCTCACCTAGGATCCAGTCCCCTCCTGGGAGGGGGGGGGGGGAGAATCTGGACAAATGACAGCTAAAACTCTTCCAGAATAGGTTTTCCATCTATGATTGAATGAACTAATGACCCGAATCAAAGAAAGCCAAACCAGACAGTTCCTGGCGTGATAAATAATTACTAACTTGTGACTGGAGTCTTTTCCATGTGAACCTAGAGATCCTTGATATCTTGGCCCATTTAAAGGAAAGGTGACCTACCTAGAATAAAATCTTTCCGATAGATTGACAACAAAGGCATCCCGGATGTGAATAAAACACAAGACTAGACTGAATACCAAAGACCAGGAACTAAGCACAAATCCTGAGTTTCAAACTTGAGTGTCATAAACAGGAAGTTGCATCTTTTAGACATTCGTTTTTCATGCAAAGATTTCAAAACACAGACGTTGCACTGAGTAAGTCTAGCTGTACAATTTTGACCTTGAATTTCTGGAGCATGCCAAGTGGCTGGAAAGAAAGGACGCCAAGGGCGTGATCAAATTTATTAAATATTGGTGTCACATTGATCATAAGGTACCGTCGTATGTACAACCTAGTCTGCTAAGCAATCTCTTGAGTCAAAGTAAATAACCAAAGTTTACAAAGAAGAAGATTTAAGACTTGAGAGAAACTACGACTGTCTCCCACACTGGAGTCTGCCTTAAGATGTCATCTTACACAGAAAATCCACCACACACCATATACATATTGCAGCCCAGACCTACTGGTTTATAGAGCAGAATGCTTATGGAATTCAAACCCTCCTACCCCTCTTTGGGGCATCGTACAGGGCAGCCCTAGGTACAGCCTAAGACTAGAAGAATGTCATAATGCCAGCACAGTACAGATTGCTTTGAGCCAGGCTTATGCATGAAACATGCCAAGTTCACTGTGAAGTTCCCATAAAGGAAATCTTCAAGCAGAGATGCGAGGTAAAGGTAGCCAAGTTTTCCACGTGGAAGAGTAAAAGAGTTTTTATGGGCCAAAATTAAGTGTTTTCCATAGCAAACAACAAACGTTTTCTTTTCCTTTTCCTCCTCCTCCTCCTCCTCCTCCTCCTTTTCTCTCTTCCTCTTTCTCTTCTTCTCCTCCTCCTCCTTCTCCCTTTTGAGACAGGGTTTTTCTGTATTTCCATGGAGGTCCAGGAACTCTGTAGACCATATTGGCCTCAAATTCACAGAGATCTGCCTCTTCCTCTACCTCCTAAGTGCTGGGATTAATGGCAAAAAATAATAATAATAATAAAAGACACCTTCTTAAGAATGACTTTAACGCAGCTGTGGTGGCAGCATCTGTAAGCTCAGGTTCTAAGAGGCTGATGCAGAGAGATTGTGAGTTGGAGGATAACCTTGGCTGCAGAGCGACTGACCTCACAACCTCCCCTCCCTCCAAGAAAAGATGAACACTCAAAGGAAAAGAGCAACTTAGACCCCTTCTCTGTTGTTGTTCTTCTTCTTGTTGTTGTTGTTATCATTTTCTTCACTTATAATTTTCTTTATTTAAATTCCCACTCCATAGCATGATGTGGTAGCACACAACAGAACCCCAGCACTTAGGAGGTAGAGGCAGAATCAGAGTTCAAGGTAATGCTTAGCTACATAGCAAGTTTGAAACTAACTTCAACTACCTGTGATTCTATCTCAAAAAGATTAGAAGTGTAGATATAATCTCACTATCCTAATATGACAGATATTCAAACAGTATAATTAAATTTAAATTTGAGATGGTGGGGAGATGTTTTGATAGTTAAAAAGCACTTGCTGTTCTCACAGAAGATCCAAGTTCAGATCCCAGCTCTCACGTCAGGCCACTCCGGCTGCCTACAACTCCAGCACCACAAGGTCTGACACCTCCTTCTGGCCTCCAGGGACAGCATGCACACATAAGTAAACACTTGTAATCTCTTGGATGAGCATTCTAAAATTGTATATACATGGAAAGGATTAGGGATTTAAAATCAAATTATGAAAATTATTAGCTTTGGATTGTTGGATTATTAAAAAGTATTTATAATGAGGATAGTATCCATTTATCAAAAAAAAAAAAAGTCTCGCACATTTTGAAAAGGAATTTTTCTTAGAAAATGCTCCTCACCCCACTCTGGCAGTAGAGCTAATAGAGAGTTGAGATAATCTCATGTTCCTCAGACTGGCCTCAAACTTACTATGTATCCACTCCTCATCTCCCAAGTGTTAAGATTGTAGGTGTTCTCTAACACACCTGGCAAGAAAATGCAGGCTTATGTAATGTAAAAATTGGATTGTGGGTTTGTATGGGGTTTTTTTGAAACAGGGTTTTATGTAGCCCAGGATAGCCCAAACTCTCTGTGTAGCTGAAGATATGCTGGGATTACAGGCATGCACCACCATATCCAGTTTCCACAAGACTTGAGATAGACCCCAGGATAGGGAAACATTTTACGCAATGAGATA
>LR749813.1:1343284-1530994 GCA_902729485.2 Mus minutoides
TTACATTTCAAGTGTTATCCAGAAAGTTCCCTATATCCTCCCCCCTCCCGGCCCTGCTACCCTACCCACCCGCTCCCACCCCCTGGCCCCGGCGTTCCCCTGTATTGGGGCATAAAAAGTCTGCATAACCAAGGGGCCTCTCTTCCCACTGATGGCCAACTAGGCCATCCTCTTCTATATATGCAGAACTTTAATGGGGCTGGAGAGACTACTCAGCGGTTAAGATAACTCACTGCAGGCTGGTGAGATGGCTCAACAGTTAAAAGCACTGACTGCTCTTCCGGAGGTCATGAGTTCAGATCCCAGCAACCACATGGTGGCTTACAACCATCTGTAATGAGAAACAAATAAAAACAAAACAAAACAAAAACTCTATGGGCCAAAGCAAAAAAAAAAAAAAAGAAAAAAAAAAAGATAACTCACGGCTCTTCTGGAGGATCCAGGTCAGTTCCCAGCACCAGGTCTGGCGGTTCACAACCACCCCTGACTCCAGCTTCAGAGGATCTGATCCCCTGTTCTGACCTCTGCAGGCATCAGCATAATGTACCATATACATATCACATCGGCACATACATGTAATAAAAAATTTAAAAGACGGGGTGGAGGCAGAGAGGAGCTTTGAGATCAGAAACACATAAAAACAAAAGGAATGAGTTGGCTTTACTTTGTATTTTATGTTCCATGCTAAAGAGTAAAGAAAATCAGTAACTGGCGCACTTTAGTTTTTCACTATAGGATCTCTTCAGCTTCCTGCAAAGTTGTGAGAGTTTTATGCTGGTTTCATCGTAAAATGTATTGTTTCTGTTATCTGTAAATATAATATTTAAAAGCAAAGCTCAGCCTCTCTACTCCACTCTTCTTCCTTCGTTTTTTTTTTTTTTCAGAGACGTTGTTTCAATACCAAAGAGGGCAAGCAGGGCGGTTCACAGACAGTTGAGAGTGATCGGTCAATGTGCAGTCATGTTTACAAAAGACTTGCAGAACTGAAGCAGTGGCAAACTGTAGACGGGTCAGCTCATTTTATAAATCTACTAACCACTTAATGCAAGCCAGGAACAGTGTGTGGCCATCAGGACTGAAGGAAACCCATAAAACTCCCTGTCCACTGGCATTCCTGTGGGGGAGACAGAAACAAGATTACCACGTGAGCTGTAAACTATGTAGCTAATACACATACCGCAGTGAGGAGGCCAAAGAACTCGCTCTAAATATTATAAGAACCCATAGGAAAGCCGGGAACAGTGGCTCACCCACTTGGGACCCCAGCACTTGGAAGGATGAGGTAGGACTGACACAAGTTCAAGGCTAACCTCATCTTCATAGCGAGCTCAAGGGCAACCTGGATTCTGAGTGAGACAAAAAGCCAAAAATCTATTGGAGCGCTGGTAAAGCGGGAGTGCTGAGGAAGTTTGACTTAAATATACAGAGACACTCTGCCACCATATTGGGCATCTGATAATGACAGAGCAGAGGGAGAAGCAGGAAACACATTGATGTGGCTTGGACCTTTGTGTGTGTGCATGGAGAGGTCAGAGGTTGACCTCAATGTCTTCTCCGGCACTGTCCATCTTATGGTTTTAGATTCTTTTTTTTTTTACATTTATGTGTGTGTGTGTGTGTGTGTGTGTGTGAGAGAGAGAGAGAGAGAGAGAGAGAGAGAGAGAGAGAGAGAGAAAGAGAGAGAGAGGGTCCAGAGACACACATGTGGTGGTAGAGAATAACTTTCAGAAGTCTGTTCTCTCCCTCCAGGTGCATCTCTGGAGTTCATCTTAGGTCGTTAAGCTTGGAGGTAAACACTTTTATTTGTTCAACCCTCTCCCCTGCCCCCAACCAAGTCCTCCTCTCCTCTCCTCTCCTCTCCTCTCCTCTCCTCTCCTCTCCTCTCCTCTCCTCTCCTCAGGTCCTCATGTGTATACTTCAAGCACTTTACCAACTGAGCCATCTTCCCAGCCTCTACATCTTCTTATCCCATAATCTTAAAAAAACATTATTAGAGTTATATAGACTTTGGGTCTGGGTAATGTTGATGTGATGTTTTTATTTGCATTTTTTTAGATAATGAAGTTTATATAATAAAAGTAAAGATGAGATAGAAAGATGGCCCAGTGCTTAGAGCATTTGTTGTTCTTGCAGAAGATTCTGGTTCAATTCCTGCCACCCACAAGGCACCTCTCAATCTCTGTAATTTCAGTTCCAGGGGTATCCTGTGTCTTCCAGGCACTGGCATGTACACGATGCATATATATCCATCCATGCAGGCAAAACACCCAGGCTGGCCTCGAACTTAGAAATACGCCTGCCTCTCCCTCCTGAGTGCTGGGATTAAAGGCGTGCATCATCATGCCCAGCTGGGTCTAAGCTTTTAATAGCCACTACACCTCAAGATCTGGATCAAAAGTGTGTGTCATCCCATGTCAAGATTCAGGTCAGAAGCCTGTGTCTTACAACCTCAAGATCTAGGTCACAGGTGTGCCCTTCATTTCTGGATTGTAGTTCATTCCAGATGTAGTCAAGTCGACAACCAGGTGTAGCCATCACAGTGGCTAAGGCCTTTAATCCCAGCACTTGGTAGGCAGACACAGGAGGATCTCTAAATCTGAGGAACATAAAGAGTTCCAAGACAACTAGAGCTACCTAGAGAGACCCCCCTCTCCACCCCCCAAAGAACAAATAAAAGGCATATTTCTGTAATCTGAGTGGATGTTAGTCCTGAGTTACATATGTGTGGTCATGGTGACATATGTTCAGAAGTTGAAATAATTTTCATTTGTTACCTGCAGGCAGGCAGATCTCTGAAACCCTATCTCAAATTGCAGGTCAGTTGCATTGAGGAGGATCTAGGCTATCTTAGAAAAGAAATCTTCAGGCTGGAGAGATGGCTCAGCAGTTGAGAGCACTGACTGATCTTCCAGAGGTCCTGAGTTCAAGTCCCAGCAACCTCATGGTGGCTCACACCCATCCATAACGATCTAACTCCCTCTTCTGGAGTGTCTGAAGACAGCTACAATGTACTTACATATAATAAATAAATCTTTAAAAAAAAAAGAAATCTTATCATTTATTTCCAAGTCTCTCTGCTTTCTATGGAAAATGTATTCCTAAACATTGTTTTGTAGGTGCAAAATTAGATGTCCTGAGCTTGCTCAGCTTTTCTTAGACTTGGTGCATAAGAGAAGTATATGTCTCTGAAAACGGTATTGCCCAAATGCTAACAGTTCTGAGCTCAGTTGGCCATATTCTCTGATGCCTTTTGCACATGGCTGTTCATATCTCTCCAAGAAAGAGTGAGAGAAAAAGAAATCATCAAATTAAGTGATATTTGCTTTAGATGAGGAACTCAAGAAATCAAAACTCACTTTTCCTGTTACCTCTTGGAATGATGCTATTTTAGCTTCTAAACAGCAATAACGACAACAAACGTTTTGCTTTTAAGTACTGATAAATTCATAACTCAAAGCCTTGCTGCCTCATCCCACATGGTTTATAGCGCACGATACTTATTATCCTTGAGAGAAGCCCAGCTTCATCTGATTTTAAAGCTTGTTTATTTTCTCCCATCATTACCACAAAAAGTTTTTTGTTGTTGTTGTTACAGACTCACAAAAACTAATTGTTTCCCTTTTTGAGAGAGAAAAGGATCTCTCCAAATTCTATTCAAAACAAGTCACCATAGGGACACCCTCCTCAGACAGTTCAAACTGATTTATCTTCCTGTTTCCACCTCGGGCTCCTCAGGCCTAGCAGCTGCCCAGATTAGTCTAAATCCGGATTCAGCCAAACCAGAATGCAGTTATCTAAGAAAAAGACAGAATTATGAAACCTTCTTTTCCTTACTTTAAAGACACCTCATGGAAGCTGACTGTGATGGTGGATGTCTGTCTAGCACTGCAGAGGCAGGGGCATGCACCACCACCCCTGCTCAGCAGAATTCTTTTAAACATAAATCCATATGTAAATATATCGTGGCATGAATACATATGTGTTTTCTATACACAGATACATGTGTAATCATGTGTGCATATGTATTTTTATATATGCTGAAGGAATCTGTATTGCATTACATGTTTTCTTCCTCCCTCCCTTCCTCCCTCTCTCTTTCTTTCTTTCTAATATCTATTTTTTTTCTCTTTATTAGATATTTTCTTCATTTACATTTCTCATAATATCCAGAAATTTTCCCTCACCCTCCCGCGTCCCCGCCCTGCTCCCCTACCCACCCCCTCCCACGTAATGGCCCTGGCATTCCCCTGTACTGGGGGATATAGAGTCTGTATGACCAAGGGGCCTCTCCTCCCAATGATGGCCAACTAGGNTCTCCTCTATAAGTTTCAGTGTCTCTGGTTTTATGTGGAGATCCTTCAACCACTTAGACTTGACCTTCGTACAAGGAGATAAGAATGGGTCAATTCCCAGTCTTCTACATGATAACCGCCAGTTGTGCCAGCACCATTTGTTGAAAAGGCTGTCCTTTCTCCACTGGATAGTTTTAGCTCCCTTGTCAAAGATCAGGTGGTCTAATATCTATTTTTTTGAGACAGAATTTCTCTGTGTAGCTCTGGCTGCCTTTGAACTTACTCTATACACCAGGCTGGCCTCAAACTCAGAGACTCATCCGCTTGCCTCTGCTTCCCAAGTGCTGGGATTAAAGGAGTGTACCACCCCCACCCCAGCTCCATTACTTGCTTCTTAGGTGTACACTTGGAGCTAATCCAACTGCTTTGCCCTAAAGATATTTACTTCACAGGCTTGCAGGAGACAAAGTACAGGGTAGAGTGGCTGGGGAGGGTTCTCATGTGTTCAATTTATTTGATGAGCCTTATTTACCCCCCCTACTTGCAGAGATTTTTCAAAAACCAAAAAAAAAATGCTTAGAGATATCTTATCAGGGAGTAGATGGAATTTGTTATGAGATGGTTGTCATGTGAGTGCCCTGGCGCCTTAAGGAGACCTCAGTGTCTGTATTCAGTGGCCTGCAGGTTAATTACTCCCTGAAGGGTGCTGTGGAAAAAAAATAGAATGAGATCAAGATCTCTCTCAAAATGCCAGTGTTCGAGGAACACACTTCAACATTTCCTGCATGACTGGTGGACAGCTGATATGTGTGGTCTGTGGTTTAATTTAGTATGTTGCATGTATCTAGGGTTTCATCCATTTTTCTTGATCCTTACGATTTTTTTGAATTTCATTTGTATTTGTTGTAATCTCTCCCTCTTTTGTTTCAATTTTTTAAATTAATTTATTTATTTATTATATGTAAGTACACTGTAGCTGTCTTCAGACACTCCAGAAGAGGGCGCCAGATCTTGTTACGGATGGTTGTGAGCCACCATGTGGATGCTGGGATTTGAACTTATCACCTTCGGAAGAGCAGTCGGGTGCTCTTACCCGCTGAGCCATCTCACCAGCCCTTGTTTCAATTTTTAAATATTTTATTCTATTTTTAATTATTTTATTTATTTACATGTTGCCCACCCTACCTCTTCTCCCAGAGTTCTTCCTTCACTCTATCCCCCCTCTTCCCTTCTGAAAGGGTGCCCCTGCCAGGCATCCTCCTTTCCTGGGGCAACAGGTCTCTACAGGATTAGGTGCACCCTGTCACACTGAGGACAGACAAGGAACTCCTCTGTTACATATATGTGCCAGGGGCCTTGGACCAGCCAGTGTATGCTCTTTGATTGGTGGCTTATTTTTGACCCAGAATTGTTCCTGTCTAATAGGGCCAAATTTTTGCAATTTAGCAGGGACAAAAATGGGGCAGAGACTGATGAATAGGCTGACCAGTGAGCAGCCCAACTTGGGATCCATCCCATGGTTGGGCACCAAACCCTGACACTATTACTGATGTCATGTTGTGCTTGCAGACAAGAGCCTAGCATGACTGTCCTCTGAGAGGCTCTACCAGCAGCTGACTGAGACAGATACTTAACAACCAACCTTTGAACTGAGGTTGGAGATCCCTATGGGAGAGTCAGGGGAAGTACTGAAGGAGCTGAAGGGGATTACAACCCCATAAGAAGATCACCCAGGGTCAACTAACCTGGCCCCCTGGGATCTCACAACTACTCTTATAAAAGGAAACATTTAATTGTGGCTGGCTTACAGGTTCAGCGGTTCAGTCCATTATCATCTGGCGGGAAGCATGGCAGCATGAACCCAGACATGATGCTGGAGAAGGAGCTGAAAGTTTTACATCTGGATCCCCAGGCAGTAGGAAGAGAAAGAGACAGTGAGCCTGGTTTGAGCATTTGAAACCTCAAAGCCACCTCCAGAAACACACTTCCTCCAGCATGGCGACACCTACTCCCACAAGGCCACACTTCCTAAAAGTGCCACTCCCTCTGAGCCTAAGGGTTCATTTTCATTCAAAGCGCCACATGTGCTAATGGGATGGATGTCCTTGTTACTTTTTGCATAATAAAGTCATAACTGACTACTGGGTATTGCAGAATGTAGACCATCTTCCACATTTTTCAGAGTTGACTAGTATTTTGACTTCATAATCCTCAACTCTAAGAATGCTGATTTGCGGGCTGGCAAGATGGCTCAGTGGTTAAGAGCGCCGACTGCTCTTCTGAAGGTCACGTGTTCAAATCCCAGCAACCACGTGGTGGCTCACAACCATCTGTATCGAATCTGATGCCCTCTTCTGGAGTGTCTGAAGACAGCTACAATGTACTTACATATAATAAATAAATCTTAAAAAAAAAAAAAGAATGCTGATTTGCATTAATATGTAGAAAAAAAACCTGGTAGAAGTATGTTTAGTGTCAGTTCAGAAATTGTTGGAAATTAAGCCCTAATCCCAACCCAAATTAGTTTTTTAGGCAACCCAAGTCAGCAACTTCAGCAGCGACTACTTTTGTGTGTGTGTGTGTGTGTGTGTGCATGTGTGTGTGCATGCGTGTGTGTGAGTGTGTGTGTGTGCATGAGTGTGTGTGTGAGTGTGTGTGTGTGCATGTGTGGTGGGGGCATGTGTGTGTGAGTGTGTGTGTGTGTGTGTGTGTGTGCATGTGTACATGATGTAAGTGCAGACTTGAAAAGGCATGTACATGGAGGTCAGAGCTCAATTTTGTGGGGTTTGTTCTTTCCTTCTACATCCACCTTGGTTCCAGGTATTGAATTCTCGTTTCAGGCATGCACAGTGAATTATCTGCTGAGTCAGTTCACAGATCTGTTTGTGTTTGTTTTATTTATATATTCTTTGAGGATTTCATATATGTATACAATGTAGTCTGACTTCTCCCAGACTGCCCCACATCACCCTCCTAATTCATTATTATTTCTTCTTGTCCTCCTCCTCCTCCCCCCCTCTTTACAACCCACTGAATTCAGTTATCGTTGTTCTTACACACATGGGTATAGGACTGTACACTATAGTATGGTCACATGCCTGAGGGAAACTGACTCTCTCGCTTTCCAAGCAGCCTGGAATGGCTGATAGCTCACAGCTAGGGGTGGGGCCTGGTGGGATGGAATGTTGACTGGCTTGCTTGATCTTGTGTAGATCTTGTTCAGGCAGCCTCTGCTGGTGTGAGATCAGGAAGTGCAGGAACCCTGTCATGTCCTGGAGACACTATTTCATATAAGTCCTCCCAGATCTCTGACTCTTAATCTTCCCACCTCCTTGTCCTGAACTGTCTGGAGAGGGGGTGATATAGATGTTCTATTTGGGGCCTTCCACACCACTTATTTTCTGCAGTTGGACTAGTTGTACGCCTGTGTGTCAAACAGCAAGTATTCTTTAATTATCCTTACTTATTGTTATCGTATGAATGCTTTGTCTGCCATGTTTGTCTGTTCACCACATGTGTGCCTGGTCCCAGTAGAAGTCAGAAGAGGGCACTGGATCCCCTGGAACTGGTGTGAGAGGCAGCTGTGAGCAGCCACGTGAATGCTAAGAATTGAATGTGGCTCCTCTACATGAGGAGCCTAGGGCTCTTCACCAGTGAGCCATCTCTCCAGCCACCTCAGACAGAAAAATTTTAAACCAAACATTCTATCACACTATAAAACAAAGATGTGCTAATTGGATACTTACACGCAGGGGGATGATGGAAGTGATGTCTACTGCATTTGTTTATTGTTTGTGGAAGGATACTTGAGCTACCACACTCACAGGACTCAGAGTACACCTGCGGGAGTTGGCTTCCTCCTCCTGTAGCTTAACAGGCTAGAGTCCAGACAAAGCCCAATGATCTGAAAGCTCTGTCTATAGAGCTGGACTCAGCGCTGCTTGCCTGTAAGCCCAGCTGGCCCATATCACTCAGCAATATACTATCAATCTTTTGGTGTTTTGTTTTGTTTTTGTTCTTTCTAGATAGGGTCTCAGGTATCTGCGGCACTGGCTATCCTGGAACCCACTATGTAGACCAGACTGGCCTTGAAGCCAGAGATCTTCCTGCCTCTGCCTCTCCAGTGCTGGGATTAAAGGTGTGCGCCTCTACACTCTATTAGTGCTTTTTTTTTTTTTTTTTTTTTTTGGTTTTTCGAGACAGGGTTTCTCTGTATAGCCCTGGCTGTCCTGGAACTCACTTTGTAGACCAGGCTGGCCTCGAACTCAGAAATCCGCCTGCCTCTGCCTCCAGAGTGCTGGGATTAAAGGCGTGCGCCACCACGCCCGGCTCTATTAGTGCTTTTTTAAAAATGTGGGTTTTTGGGAGGAGGGGGGCTGTTGGTGAGATGGTTAAGTGGGTAAAGAAACTTACCACCAAGTCTGGTGGCCTGTGTTCACTCCACAGGACCAAAGGGGTGGAAAGAGAGAACCAAGTCATGAAAGTTTTCCTCTGACTTCCACTTATGTGCCTTAGCCTGCACCTCCCCACCCCCACCCCCGCTCAAAATAAATAAATAAATAAAGTAATAAAGGAATAAAGCAATAAGAGGAGATGGATCCATGGATCAATGTTCTTTCAGAGGACCCAAGTTCTGTTCTCAGTGCCCATATGGTGGCTCACAGCCCTCTGTACCTGCCGTTCCACAGGATCCACTGTCCTCTTCTGGCCTTTTCCCGGACATGCATGTGGTATACGACACATACCGACATATACGTAAGCAAGACATACATACATACATACATACATACATACATACATACATACAAAAGGTTTTTTTTTGAGACAGGGTTTCTCTGTGTAGCCCCTGGCTGTCCTGGAACTCACTCTGTAGACCAGGCTGGCCTGGAACTCAGAAATCCACCTGCCTCTGCCTCCCGAGTGCTGGGATTAAAGGTGTGAGCCACCATGCCCAGTGACAAAAGTTTTTAAATTAATGTAGTACAATTAAAACCAGGGCTAGAGAAGAGGGCTCAGCAATTTAAGGTTCTTCTTGTCCTGCCACAGGACCCAGGTCTGTAGCACCCATGAAGTGGCTCATAACCAACCATAACTCCAGCTCCAGAGATCCCAACACCCTCTTCTAGCTTCCTTGGGCACTGTACACACATGATGTATATACATACATGAAGGCAAAAATAGATATACATACACACATATGTGATATAAATAATAATATATAATACATAGACAACATAAATACATTTTATGTTGTATAATAATTTATACTATATATTAATGTTTATTATGTATTCTAATTCATGTTATATAATGTTTATGTTGTGTAATAACTTACGTTGTATAATAATGTTTATGTTGTATAATAATAATAATAATAATAATAATTTAAATGAACTTTAAAGTTAAAGCTGTCTCCTTCCCCAAAGATGACCGTAAGTAGGGGATTGTCTGTGTTTGTCTTTGCTGTGGTATTGATGGTTCACTCCAGACTCTTTTTGTTATTGTTGTTGTTGATTCAGGGTCTTCCTAAGTTGCTCATGTGGTTTTGAACTCGTGGCCCTTCTGCCTCAGCTTCCTGAGGAGCTGGATTACAAACCTACACCAGCCAAAGGACTGTATTTAAGTATAACACTTCTTTCACCTGAACAATCTTCATAGTCGAAGATGCTAAGTTTTGCTGTGAATCAATGGAGAGGATGACGGTTTGCGTGAAGCACTGGAATGAGGAAACAGTGGAGATCACAGGAAATCCAGAGAGAAGGCAGCTTACTCTGCTTGCTCAAGACTGTAACACCACACAAGCTAGCGCCTAACAGGAGGAATAACATTATTCCGTGAAGAGTTAAGAAGCCACTCCAGCTGGGTGGTGATAGCTCACGCCTTTAATGCCAGCACTCGGGAGGCAGAGGCAGGTGGATTTCTGAGTTCTAGGCCAGCCTGGTCTACAGAGTGAGTTCCAGGACAGCCAGGGCTACACAGAGAAACCCTGTCTCTCTCGGAAAAAAAAAAAAAAAAAAAGAATTAATAGCTTCTGTAACTTTGTCAAGACTGACTAGATAATGTCCGTTCCAGGAGAAAGAAGTCCAGGAACCTGGCCGTGTTACATTTTAAACCTTGGAAAGTTGAAGTTAAGCTTTGTTTCTGGGATAATTAGAGATTACCTGTCAGGAGGACGCCCGGAGGGCCCAGCGGCAGCCGGCCTGAGGACAATCCACTGCCGCCACCAAAGGGGAAACCGTGGACCAAGAAGCTGCTACAGCATTTGTCCCCCGTGGCCACCGGCGTGCCACCACCCGCTCAGGACTCTCCGGAGGTCGAGATCAGTTCCCCCAATTTTACAAAAAAACGGGAAAACTCAAGACAAAGAAATCCAACAAGGCTAGTGACTTCAGTGATACGGCAAACTGGCCAAGACCAGGTGAATTGGTTAACACTTGGGTCTCAGAGTGTTATCAACCAAAGAAATAAAAAGCCACAAATTAGAAAAGAAAAAGAAGAGAAGATTGAAGAAAGAAGCAACAGTGAGAGCAGAGAGAACCGGGAAGCAAAACTAGATGGTCCTACCTCGGTTGGACGTCAACGAGGATGAGGCTCAGTCAAGCAGCCAGCCGAAAAGAGCTAATGAGCACAAATGGGTACCACTCCACTTAGATGATGTGAGACCAGCCAGTAAGGAAAGACCTGGGTACCGGAACAGCTCTAGATGTCAACCTGAAGCAAATAAACCAGCGCACAGTAATCGAAAAACTGATACACGAAGTTGGAGACAGGATGGAGAAAAAAGAAATGATCAAGATGAAGTATCCAGTGTGAGAAGTGAGGGTGGTACCATTCGAGGTTCCACTAGAGGCTGGGGAAGAGGCAGGGCCGAGGCCGAGGAAGAGGCCGAGGTCGAGGAAACCCTAGATTGAACTCTGATTATTCATATGGTTATGGAGAGCCAGGGGAAAGGACTGAGCAGCCATATTCTACAGAGCTTAACACCAGCATGTTGTATCACTACAATGGTGGCACAGGTGTGCAGGTGTGTCCTGTGGGGGAAACACTGCTTAAAGAGTACATTAAGGCCGGGCGTGGTGGCGCACGCCTTTAATCCCAGCACTCGGGAGGCAGAGGCAGGCGAATTTCTGAGTTCGAGGCCAGCCTGGTCTACAGAGTGAGCTCCAGGACAGCCAGGGCTATACAGAGAAACCCTGTCTCGAAAAACCAAAAAAAAAAAAAAAAAAAAAAAAAGGGATGTGCTCTAAAAATAACAACAAAAATATACTGCATGCAAATGTATAACTAGTAATGAAGTTGCTTATTGTTATTACTATTATATACTGTAAATAATTGTGTGTGTGTTTTGTTTTGTTTGTTTTTGTTTTTCGAGACAGGGTTTCTCTGTGTAGCCCTGACTGTCCTGGAACTCACTCTGTAGACCAGGCTNGAGACTGATTTCCAAGAGCCACAGCTTGTAGTGCCTGACCTCCGCTGAAGCCCCTGACCTCTAGGCTCCCACACCTAGATTTATCTGCTGGGAAGGTTTCTCTGATTTTATTAAGCCGACTCATGCTTCAAAGTAACATCTCTAGAGCCTGCCATGGTGGCACCGGCCTTTAATTCCAGCTCTTAGGAGGCAGAGGCACAAGGAGCTTTGTGTGTGTGAGGCCAGCTTGATCTACATATTATACATAGGTAGTTAGGGCTACACAGTGTCTGTCTGTCTGTCTGTCTCTCTCTCTCTCTCTCTCTCTTTCTCTCTTTGCCTCTTTAGTCCCAACAATAAAATAAAAAAAAAAAAAAAGAGTACATTAAGCACCAAATTGAATATGCTAAGTATTACTTCAGCATAGAGAACTTGGAATGAGACTTCTTTCTTCGAAGAAAGATGGTTCAGCAGGGAGTCCTGCCCACTTTCCTGATTTCACCTCGTGCGTGCAGGCTCTCACCACAGACCTTAATCTTATCTTGGAGGCACTTAAGGATAGCACAGAAGTAGAAATTGTGGATGAGAAAATGAGGAAAAAGATAGAACCAGAAAAATGGCCAATTCCTGGCTCTCCTCCACGAAATATGCCACAATCAGACTCCTCTCAGTTGACTGATTGTCCGGAGTTCATACCTGGCCAGGCCTTTGGTGTCCCATTCAGTCTGGGTGATGATCTACTGATGCTCTTGGATGTCATATGACCGGAATACAAAGTGGAGTAGGTGACTCCCTGAAACACCATGTAAACATGAGAGCAAATTGTGCTGCAGAAGTGAGTGTGACCTCGGGAGGCAGAGGCAGGCAGATTTCTGAGTTCGAGGCCAGCCTGGTCTACAAAGTGAGTTCTAGGACAGCCAGGGCTACACAGAGAAACCCTGTCTCGAAAAATTTTAAAAAACAAAACCAAAACCAAAACCAATCCAAAAAACCCTGTCTTAAAAAAACAAAACAAAACAAAAAACAAACAAACAAAAAAGGAGTGTGACCATACTGTCTACTGTGCAAGAATGTCTCCACTCACCCCCTTGTGGAGAAGGTCGTGCCAGCCTGCAGTGGAGACAACCATGACAATGATGTGAGTCAGACCAGAGAAGTGCGGTTACTGTAGGAGCTTTCTCCTTTCTATGTCATTAGCTTAGGCTGCACGGGCTACTTCATTCATGGTGGGGAAGTTAGTTATTATTAGGGAAACACTGCAAATTCTATCTTTTGTTTCCAGGCATTTATACTTTGCCCAGATCAGTAAAGCAGAGAAAAGGGGGGGGGGGATGATCTGTGGTTCTTGAGTTGTAAAAAATAATACAGAGAGACTGGGAGTTCTCTGTATGTTTTCCCCAAAGGCAGTATCTTGCGAAACCGGTGTACCGGTGTGGACAACTAGCCAGAGCATTGTTACAGATCTAGTCAAGATACAGGACAGTCTTTGGAGACCTTTGAAACGAGTGAATCACCTTAGTAAGCAACTAGAATGTTGCTGGAGGCCAGAAACATTCCTTTAAATTCCACAAATTTCTAAGTGAAGTCTTAGAAGATACATCACCCAGGGGATTTCACAGTGACCAAGAGGCAGATAGCAGGGCTGGAGGAAATAGTTACTTAACCTTTCTTTTCTCTCCACCCCCCCCCCCCAAGGATTCTCAGGCAATTGATAACCTGTTAACCCAAAGGCACTCAGCTTTCAAAGTAGAGCTGGAGCCAGGCAGGACAGTGGGAGTCTACTCCTTTTAAACTCGGCACTCCAGTGGCAGAGGCAGAGGCAGAGGCAGAGGCAGAGGCAGAGGCAGAGGCAGAGGCAGAGGCAGAGGCAGAGGCAGAGGCAGAGGCAGAGGCAGAGGCAGAGGCAGAGGCAGAGGCAGAGGCAGAGGCAGAGGCAGAGGCAGAGGCAGAGGCAGAGGCAGAGGCAGAGGCTGGAGATGGTCTACCGAGAGAGTTCCCGGACAGCCAGAGCTACAAAGAGAAACCCTGTCTCAAAAACAAACAAACAAACAAACAAACAAACAAGCCAGGCAGTGGTGGCACATGCCTTTAATCCCAGCACTTGGGAGGCAGAGGCAGGTGGATTTCTGAATTTGAGGCCAGGGCTATACAGAGAAACCTTATCTCGAAAAAACAAAACAAACAAACAAAAAACCAACCAAACAAACAAAGCCCCAAACAAACCCAAACAAATAAAGAAACAAACAAAAAAGAAAGCCAAAAAAGAAAGAAAGTCAGAAAGAGAGAGACATAATTATACTCCAAGGCATTGCATCTCACAAATTGCCTTCTTGAGTGAATCTCCTACAGCAAGCAGAAAATGTGCTCTGAGAGACTATGGTTTTCTCACATCCACTCCATTCATTTTAAAGAATTGTATGTAAGGAATTCTTGGTGGCTCAACAATGGCCTGAATGTATTAGTTTCTTTGTGGCCTAACTGCTTAGATATGACTCTTTTAATCCAAATTAAGACTTTGTGCTGGCTAACAGCTTAAATCTGATCCCTGGGATCCACATGGCAGAAGGAGAGAACCAACGACAAGTTGTCTTCCACCTTCACATTGTACAGCTATACACACACACACTACACCACACATGTACACACATCATTGTAATACTGTTTGTTTGTTTGTTTGTTTGTTTGTTTGAAACAGAGTTTTTCTGTGTAGTCCTGGAACTCACTATATAAGCAAGGTTGGCCTTGAACTCACAGAACCATCCTGCTTCTGCCTCCTGAGTGCTGGAATTAATGACATGCACCATCACCTAGGCTTGGTGATAATTATTTTAAGGTTAGATTTCATTCAGTATATTCTAATTATCAGTGGGATTCTTTTGGTTTTGTTTGTTTTCTTGAGATAGGTCAAAACTGCCATGCTGCCTTGTACTGGCTAGTTTTGTGTCAATTTGACACAGCTGGAGTTATCACAGAGAAAGGAGTTTCAGTTGGGGAAGTCCCTCCATGAGATCCAGCTGTGAGGTATTTTCTCAATTACTGATCAAGGGGGAAAGGCCCCTTGTGGGTGGGACCATCTCCAGGCTGGCAGTCTTGGGTTCTATAAGAGAGCAGGCTGAGCAAGCCAAGGGAAGCAATCCAGTAAAGAACATCCCTCCAGGGCCTCTGCATCAGCTCCTGTTCCCTGACCTGCTTGAGTTCCAGTTCTGATTTCCCTTGGTGATAAACAGCAGTGTGGAAGTGTAAACTGAATAAACCCTTTCCTCCCCAACAGCTTCTTGGTCATGATGTTTGTTCAGGAATAGAAACCCTGACTAAGACAAATTGGTACCAGCATAGTGGGGTATTCCTGTGACAACCTGACCATTTTTGTGGGAGGACTGTGGAAGGACTTTGGAACTTTGGGCCAGAAGATCCATTCTGTGTTAAGAGCTCTGTCAAATGTTGTGTAGGAGCTTGGAAGATAATGTTGAGAACAGTGTAGAAGATGGAGGCCTGGCTTGTGAAATTTCAGAGGGAAAATTAAAGACTCTTTTCAGGATCATTGCTATTTTGGATTGTAAAGATTCTGTGGTTCTGGTTAGCTGGGGCTGAAGAATCAACTGTGATTAACAAGATACCAGAACTACTAAAGTGAAACTTTTCCTTACTGGGACTATTGATGCTGGTTAGCTGGAGCTGGAGCTGAAATTAGTGGTGATTAAGAAGAGACCAGCATCAGCCGGGCATGGTGGCGCACGCCTTTAATCCCAGCACTTGGGAGGCAGAGGCAGGTGGATTTCTGAGTTCGAGGACAGCCTGGTCTACAGAGTGAGTTCCAGGACAGCCAGGGCTACACAGAGAAACCCTGTCTTCTTTTTTTTTTTTTTTGGTTTTTCGAGACAGGGTTTCTCTGTGTAGCCCTGGCTATCCTGGAACTCACTCTGTAGAACAGGCTGGCCTCGAACTCAGAAATCCGCCTACCTCTGCCTCCCGAGTGCTGGGATTAAAGGCGTGCGCCACTACGCCCGGCGAGAAACCCTGTCTTGAAAAACAAAAAAACAAAAAAAAGAAGAGACCAGCATCATTGAGGTGACATCTTCTGGGAAATGTTTTCTGAGAGCACAGAGGCTGTGTTCCAGAGATAGCCAAGGTTGTACCTTGTGCTGTGGCTGGACTTGGTAATGTGTCAGAGTTACCCAGGTGGTACTGTTTTTGAAGGCATGAAGGGGTCATGCAGAGCAGCTGAGGCCACGGAAGCACTGTGAGAGGCCATAAAAGGCCATTGGTGAAGATGCAGCCTCAGTTGCAATTGATGGCCCAGGACTGAAGGGGTCATGCAAAGGAGTTGAGGCTTGGCACCATGAAGAGAGCCTATGAGAGGCTAGTGTTGAAGCCTAGCTACAGAAGCATTTTGGAGATGCCAGTACCATGAGATGGCCACCAAGAACAGCAGCAGCAATGGAGTACAGGCAGCTGGAGCCTAGAAGACAAGGTGTGTGCTACAAAGGGCATGGCTGGAGAAGTGACCCAAGCCCTTGGAGGAGCCCAGAAGATCGGGAGTTGGATCCCAGACATTGGATGGTTGGAGATTGATTTTTGCTTTTGATTGTGACTATGCCCTGATATTTTTCCCTCTTGAAGGAAGAAGGTATTTTATTGGAGTCCACAGTTAAGAGACTTTGAATTTTAAAAGATATTGGATATTTTAAAGTTATTGGACTTTTAATATGTGGAAACTGTGGGACTTTTTTGTTGTTGTTGTTGCTTTTTTTGTTTGTTTGTTTGTTTTTTCGAGACAGGCTTTCTCTGTGTAGCCCTGGCTGTCCTAGAACTCACTCTGTAGAGCAGGCTGGCCTCGAACTCAGAAATCTGCCTGCCTCTGCAACCCAAGTGCTGGGATTAAAGGAGTGCACCACCATGCCTGGTGACTGTGGGACTTTTAAAGTTATTTAGATCTTGGGGATGAATAAGAACTGAGGGTTGAGGCTTACTAGTGATGTGTTTGTGTGTCAAGTTGACAAGGGGTCAATTGTACTGGCTAGTTTTGTGTCAACTTGACACAGCTGGAGTTATCACAGAGAAAGGAGTTTCAGTTGGGGAAGTCCCTCCATGAGATCCAGCTGTGAGGTATTTTCTCAATTACTGATCAAGGGGGAAAGGCCCCTTGTGGGTGGGACCATCTCCAGGCTGGCAGTCTTAGGTTCAATAAAAGAACAGGCTGAGCAAGCCAGGGGAAACAATCCAGTAAAGAACATCCCTCCATGGCTTCTGCATCAGCTCCTGCTTTCTGACCTGCTTGAGTTCCAGTTCTGACTTCCCTTGGTGATGAACAGCAGTATGGAAGTGTAAGCTGAATAAACCCTTTCTTCCCCTACTGCTTCTTGGTCATGATGTTTTGTCCAGGGATAGAAACCCTGACTAAGACATAGCCCAAGTTGGTGTTGAACTAGTGGCAATCCTCCTGCCTCAGCCTTAAGTACTGTAATTGTAGGAGTGGGCCAACATCCATGGCTTCATCAGTGTTTACTCTGAGAGTTCTGAAGGTTGTTTTGGGCAAAAACGTCCAAAGTCTTAGGCAAATATATGAGCAAACAGGCAAAAGGGAGAGAGTCATTCCTCTCATGGGCAGATTAATCAAAGTGAAAATTATGAAACTTCCTATATAAACTCTTAATTTGAAAGGGAACTCTCCTCTGCAACCTGGAGAGGTCATATGACCTTTAAAAGCACGAGGAGAGGATGACTCATAGAGAAGTAGATAAGACAGAACTTGCAGGCTGTATATATGCACCCGGGCAATGAGAAAAGCTTTGGAGAAAACCAACAGTATAATGCCAGTCACAAATGCCCACTAGACATCTCGGAGTGGGTCTGTGATTAGTTGTCTCTGTTACTGGTGTCCAACCAGCTCCTTTCCCAAAATGACACTTTACATCCTGAGAAACAGAGAAAGGAGGATGAGACAGAGCATGCGGAAAGGGTCGTCTAAGGCATCTTGTTATGATGTGGGTGGTTTTCCCAAGTTAGCAGTGTTCTCGCTGGTTCTAATGTCACGCAGATTTGGGGAAGTTTTCTGAGCTTCCTCTGACTGCTGCAGGTGCACAGAGATCCGAGAGGAACCAGGTGACCAGTGTGGATTTCAGATTCCTGCTGTCTTAGGAGAGGAAGAACCAGGTGACCAGTGTGGATTTCAGATTCCTGCTGTCTTAGCAGAGGAAGAACCAGGTGACCAGTGAGGATTTCAGATTCCTGCTGTCTTAGCAGAAGAAGAACCAGCATTGCAGGGGTTTCGTCTTGTTTACTTCTACCACAGAGCTCCGGCTCTCCCAGCATAAGAATTCCAACTTCACACTACAAAGGAATTCAATACATATTCCAGGAATGGGAAGTGGACAAAACTTACTGAAGTCTAACTCTTCAGTATCCACATGACCCAAATACCTTAAGAAAACAAAACAAACAAAAAACCCTCAACAGCAACAGAAAACCCAAAGGAAAAAATGAAGGACTTTCAGACTGTAGAAACAAAGCTAAAAGATAAGAGTTTTTAAAAAGCCAAAACCCAAACCCGGCTTGGTGGCGCACACCTTTAATCCCAGCACTTGGGAGGCAGAGGCAGGCGGATTTCTGAGTTCAAGGCCAGCCGGCCTAGTCTACAAAGTGAGTTCCAGGACAGCCAGGGCTACACAGAGAAACCCTGTCTCGAAAAACAAAAAAAACAAAACAAAACAAAACAAAACAGCGGAAACCCAGGGAAAAGAAACAAAATACTTGGCAGGAGGGGCTGGAGAGATGGCTCAGCAATTGAAAGTAAGAGGGCTGGAGTTGGGTTCCCAACACCCATATCAGACAGACAGACAGACAGACAGACAGACACACACACACACACACACACACACACACACACACACACACACACACACACGAGTAGGTAGGCCATTAGGTATTTGGGAGTTTTATTTGCTTGTTTTTAATGGAGGTGGGGTTTTTCTTATGTAATCCAGGCTGGCTTCAAGTTTATTGTATAGCTAGTGATGATGAACTCCTGCCTCCACCTCTCAAGTACTAGAACTACAGGCATGTGACACCACCTCCACTTTTTTCTATGATAATATTCTTGCAATAACTCTAACAGCAACATAAGAAACTTTCCTTCTTTTTGACCATCAGTCCAGTTCCACTTTCCTCTCCAGAAATGCTAGTTCTGTTTCTCTGCACATATACATAAGTAACTACAGTGTATCTTTCAACATTATATATATTAGTACAGTGTATCTTTTAACATATTCATAAATAAGTACAGTGTATCTCTTAACATTATATATATAATTACAGTGTATCTTTAACATTATATATATATAACTACAGTGTATCTTTTTTTAAAAAAAGATTTATTTTATTTATTATATGTAAGTACACTGTAGCTGTCTTCAGACACTCCAGAAGAGGGCGCCAGAGCTCATTACGGATGGTTGTGAGCCACCATGTGGATGCTGGGATTTGAACTTATCACCTTCAGAAGAGCGGTCGGTGCTCTTACCCGCTGAGCCATCTCACCAGCCCTACAGTGTATCTTTTAACAATATATATATATAACTACAGTGTATCTTTTAACATTATATATAATTACAATGTATCTTTTAACATTATATATAACTACAGTGTATCTTTTAACATTATATATAACTACAGCATATCTTATTACATATAACTACAGTGTATCTTTAATATTACATACATACATAATACTATACTATATATTCTTGCCACTTTTTGTCACTTCACAAAATGTTTGTAAAAGGTTTTTGCTTTGTTTTGAGACAGTAGCTCAGAGTGGCCTTAACTTGAAGCAATGCCTCCTAAGTGCTGGGATTATAGGGAAGCATGTTTGGCTTTTTTGGAAGTTCTTTCTACATCTTCCTCCCACACATTTAATAGTGAACTAAAAGTAGTCAGAAGAAGAAGAATGAGGAGGAGGAGGGGGAGGAAGAGGGGGAGGAGGAGGAGGAGGAGGAGGAGGAGGAGGAGGAGAAGTAGTAGTCAGACAACATACATTAAGGACCAGACATCAGCTTCTTCAGGTAGTACTTGTACTTTGTGTGTGTTAAATGAATGTGTATATGTGTGTTGTTGTTTGTTTTGGTGACAGAGTCTCCAGTAGTGCCAGCTGGTTGAGCTTGAACTCCTGACCCTCTTTATCTCTATCACCATAGTGCTAGGATGACAGACTTGCGCCAGCATGTCCCACTGTATTCCATGCTGGAGAACGAACCCATGGCTTCATAAATGCCGGCAAGCAGTGGACTAATCTACATTCACAACTCACTGGAACTGTTTGTTTGTTTGTTTGTTTGTTTTTCGAGACAGGGTTTTTCTGTGTAGCCCTGGCTGTCCTGGAACTCACTTTGTAGTCCAGGCTGGCCTCGAACTCAGAAATCCGCCTGCCTCTGCCTCCCAAGTGCTGGGATTAAAGGCGTGCGCCACCACACCCGGCGGAACTTTTTTTATAAAGTTTTTTTAAAGATTTATTTATTTATTATATGTAAGTACACTGCAGCTGTCTTCAGACACTCCAGAAGAGGGAGTCAGATCTCGTTAAGGATGGTTGTGAGCCACCAAGTGGTTGCTGGGATTTGAACTCAGGACCTTTGGAAGAGCAGTCAGTGCTCTTAATTGCTGAGCCATTTCTCCAGTCCCCTCACTGGAACTTTAAACACAACAAACACAATAGCTATTTCTTTATTGTACAGCCACTGAGAAGGGGAAAAGGAACCCATTCAGTATCGTCTTGTTTTTACAACTCCCTGTCCAGCTTCCCTTCTGTTCAATTTTCTCTCTCTCTCTCAATAAAAAATGCATAATCACTTTTTCAGTATAATTGTAATCTGAACACAAGATCAAGTATTGGCCAAACGTGAGGCTTGCCTGCTGTGGTGGTTTGAATGAGAAACTTCGATATAGGCTTAGATGTTTGACTCTTGGTGCCCAGTTAGTGGCACTATTAAGGTAAGTATGGCCTTGTTAGAGTCCCTATGTCATTAGGGACCTGGCTTTGAGGCTCAGAGCCACAGGCAATCCCCAGTTCAGTCTCTCTGCTTTGTGCTTTGCAGTTCTACATGTGACCCCTCCTCTCTGCTCCAGCCTCTATGGCTACTGCTCACTGCCAAGCTTTCCCACCACAATGGACTCCTAACCCTCTCAAAGTGAACCCCAAACTCAAATCCTCCTTCTGGAAGTTGCCTTGATCGCATCTTATCACAGCAACAGAAAAGCAAGGGATGCACCTGTGATACCATCAACTTGGGAGATAGAGGCAGGACAATTAAGAGTTCAAGCTAACCCTAAACTACACAGTGAGTTCAAAACCACTCTGAGCTACTTGTGACCCTGTCTCAAAAACAAACGAACAAATAAACAAAAAACTCCTCCCCCTCCCATCAGCAACCCAGCAACCCAAATCAGCTGTTTTTTTTTTTTTTTTTTTTTTTTTTTTGGTTTTTCGAGACAGGGTTTCTCTGTGTAGCCCTGGCTGTCCTGGAACTCACTTTGTAGACCAGGCTGGCCTCGAACTCAGAAATCCGACTGCCTCTGCCTCCCGAGTGCGGGGATTAAAGGCGTGCGCCACCACGCCCGGCCAGCCGTTCATTTTTGCCAATCAAACTTTCATTCAAGTATTTAGTATGAACTGGCATTAATGGGTGGCAATATTTCAAACCAGTAGCCAAGCCCTGTATTCACTAACCCAACCTGCTTTCCGCTGTACTAAGAATCCCGTCCTCTTATTACCCATCCACTCCCAGGTCTTCAGTACTTTTTCATTTTTCTCTAGGTCCTGCACAGGTGCACTTTTTTTTGGCCGCCTCTGGCTATTTCTGACTTTACAAGGCTCTTGACCCTTGAAAAGGTCTGGGCCCAGCTCTCTCTCACCCTGACCCTACAATGACCCTTCCATC
This sequence comes from Mus minutoides, assembly GCA_902729485.2. Taxonomy (NCBI): domain Eukaryota; kingdom Metazoa; phylum Chordata; class Mammalia; order Rodentia; family Muridae; genus Mus; species Mus minutoides. The sequence continues at coordinate 1,364,917 of LR749813.1, forward strand.
TTTCCATTCCAGTAAATTCTGGGGCATCCTAAACAGGGTTCCCCAGGGATCTCCACTATCTGGACTTCTAGTGACAGCTTGTGAAAACCTCTCCAGGGAATCCAGGTCTGGGAGCTTCTTAAGGAAATGTCATCTACTCACTGGACCCATTCAGTGGGGCAGGCGATCATTTTCCCACCAAAGGGGGGCGCTGGGCACGATGGGCAGGCAGCCAGTTTCCTCCTCTGTAAGTAGGCGGCGCTCCCAGGCCAGGGTGACGTCATCTCTCCGCGTCGGGGGCGGGATGCGCTTAACGCCATCTCCGGGCGCCCGGCTTGGGGGGGGGGTGCCCGCTGGGTGTGGGGCGGCTCCGGGGCCGGGGATGGCGGCGGCCGCGGTGGCGGCGGCTCCGGGACGAACGGGAGGAGTCCTGGGAGCTCCGTGAGATGGGCCGGTGAGTGTCGCCTGGAGCGGTGGCCGCTGGGCTGGCCTGAGGCCAAGCAGGCCTGGGTTCGGAGCTCTAGTGGAAGGCCCCCCTAGAAGCCCGTTGCCTCACCCCGGCCGCGGACCCCCTAAACAGCGGGCAGAGCGAGCGAAAGAGGCCGTGCCTACCCCTCTAGATGCTGCTTTCCCGCCTGGCCCAGAAGGCGGCCTCAGGCCCTGATGCCCCCGCTGGGTTGTCCCCGCGGGCCAGGATGTCCGAGTTCTCAGGGCGGGAAGGGGCCCCAAACAAGGAAGCGTCGCCAGCGGGGCCTGGCCTCACCTCCACGTCTGACCCCCCACCCCGACTCCCTAAACGTAGAATCCCCCAGTTCAGGCCTGTACCCCTGTCGGAACAAGGATCATCAAAAGCCATCATCCCTGGTCTCTCTCCCTTTTTGTGGGGCGCACCTCTCCCTCAGTGAATTTGGGTCCCTCTCGGTGTGCAGTTTCTTGATTCCATTCCCTGCGTGAAGAGGAGCTGCCTTCTAGGTTGGCAGGTCTCTGGAATGGGTCCGTTGCCCCTAAGCTCAGTTAGGGCCACAAGTTGTGTCATTTCCCATGAGAAATTCTCCAAAGCTGCACCCTACACCCACACCCGGGTTTCAGATTTTGAAGTGTTTTGCCCTGTGGGAACCTGGTGGGCAGGCTGAGCTTTCTTTTTGCCTCTTTCCGTCCTTTCATTATTTTGTGTTTGCTATCTCCTCGGTGACCCGTAGACGGATTTTCCATAGCTTTTTTTTTTTTTTTTTTTTTTTGCTACAGAGGGCAAGCATCATTTTGGGGGGATTAAGAAAATGAAAAAGCAGAGTGCTTTCAATTAAACTTTTGATGAAGAATGAGTGTGTGACTTGTACCCACTTTGTGATTTATTTGTGGCATTAGAAATCTGTTTTTCCACATTTCCATCTTTTGTGTACCCTTGAACCGTGTCTATCTTAAGTAAACGTTGCCTTCAGTTGGATCGAGCTTGCAATATTCTGCCTTTGACAGAACAGGTTGTTCCTCGGTTCTAGTCAATACTGCTAACTCAGTTGTTAAGACTTCGTTGGCCCCGGTTTTTTTTTTTTTTTTTCTTTTTTTTGTTTGAGAGGGTCTTATGGAGCTCAGGCCACCTTTGACTTGCTATATAATCAAATGTAGTTGGTGAGTACCTTGAATTCACGATCCTCTTCTTTCTACCTCAAAGGTAGTAAGATTACAAGTGTCCACCCCCATGTCCAATCTGTGGTGCTGGGGATCAAACGTCGAGCTTGATGCATGCTAGGCAGGCACTTTACTAACTGAGCTGCATCCGGAACCTTGAAAGGCCATGTTCTTTAATTATTGATGTTTCTGGCAAGTGTGGATTCAGATATTGGTAGCTTAGTAATAGTTTTGTTCCCCTTTGTTAGCTTCATAGAATCAAAATGGCGTTTTCATTTTCTCTCACATTTCACTCAGTACTTAGTGTGAAGTTGTCATGTAGAAAATTGTGTGTGTGTGTGTGTGTGAGAGAGTGTGCACACTCTCACACACACACACAGGAGCCCTTTTACTTTTACTCAGAAAATCTGTTAATATAGCTTTCACTTTGAGTAACTCCCCCTTGACCTCTTTCTCTGCCCCAGAAACATAAATAATTGTTCCTTTTCCTCTAGTGACAGCTTTCTTATTTAAATAATCTCTACATCTGTGTGTTCATGGGCCACTAATAAAGCAGAAACTCCCAGCTTCTTATTGTTCACATGCAGGCAGTATGAAGTCTCTCATCTTTATTTGTGCATCTAAGCAAAATTTGGACTGGAAATGAGCTTGCTCATTGGGGAATGGGGTAGAGAATGAAGAACAGGATGGTAAAGAAACCACTGAAATCAACACATAGAAATTTCTTTCCAGGGATGTCTTACAAAAATAAAAGCATAAAAGATTTTTTTTTCCATTTTTGTTTTGTTGTTGTGTGTGAAGACCAGAGGCCAGCTTTTAGGAGTCCCTGCAGCTTGGGTCCCGGGAAGGGAACAGGTCTGGGCAGCAAGTGCATTTACCTACTGAGCCATCTCATTAGCCCTGGATTGTCTTTTTTTCCTTCAGTTTCCTGGGCACTCAGGTAAACGTGCTGTTACCACTGGGCTGAGAATGAAGCAAGAGCTTAGGGAGGTTAGTGGTTTTCGATGGCTTTGGAATTGCCTTTCAGGATGGCCCCAGGAAAGATGAGAGATCTACCTCCAGCTGACATCAGCCTTGTGTCTTCTAGGCTCCCAAACCAGAGGGGAGGACGCGCACTGCAGCTGCTCAGCACCGCCAGACACCCAGGTAATGAAGGCCTTTGGAGTCCTTGTTTCAGAAAAAAACCCTGGCATGTGATAGTGGAAAAACAGAATTCAGCCTGATTGGAAAAATTATTGCCAAAGTTCATATGCATTGAAGTGTTCATATGAAAAAGATGCTAATCCCAACACTCGGGAGGCAGAGGCAGGTGGATTTCTGAGTTCGAGGCCAGCCTGGTCTACAAAGTGAGTTCTGGGACAGCCAGGGCTACACAGAGAAACCCTGTCTCGAAAAACCAAAAAAAAAAAAAAAAAAAAAAGATGATTTCTGATTTTTTTTTTTTAACCACCACCACCACCACCAACAAAAAACAGGTTCTCATGTAGCCCAGGCTGGCCTTCATTATCTCACTAAGGGTGACCTCAAACTTCTAAACTCTTCTCCCAAGTGCCGGGACTATGTGCATGCACTATCACCAGGGTTCTAAAAAGATGCTTTTTGACAGTGGATAAAAGTGATTACAGAGCCGGGCAGTGGTGGTGCATGCCTTTAATCCCAGCACTTAGGAGGCAGAGGCAGGAGGATGTCTACATTTGAAGCCAGCCTAGTTTCTAGAGTGACAGTTCCAGGGTGGCAGGGCTACAGAGAAAAACCCGCTGGGCGTGGTGGTGCACTCCTTTAATCCCAGCACTTGGAAGGCAGAGGCAGGCGGATTTCTGAGTTCGAGGCCAGCCTGGTTTATAAAGTGAGTTCCAGGACAGCCAGGGCTATACAGAGAAACCCTGTCTCAGGGAAAAAAAAAAAAAAAGGGAAAGGTATAGAAAGTGACACTAAGGAAAGGAGTATGGAGATAGAATTGTGTGACCTAATACTCAGAACAGAGCCACAGTGGACAGGGAGGGAGGCACTGGCAGAAGAAACAAGAACAAAGAAGGCAAATGGAAGGTGATCAGTGAGAAGAAAGAAGTCTTTTAGACTAGAGGTCAGAGAGGGTGGAGGAGAAGCAAGCTCTAGAGCAAACTACCATAGTCACTCTTCTCACAGGGTCAAAGCTAGAATGTCAAGTTTCTTGGAACAACAACAAAAACACTCCAATTTATAATATGCTTAGGGAGCAAGGTTTACAAACCTCAGCACTTAGTAACATGGATTCAGCCAGTCTTAGGTTGGATGGGAGCAGGTGAGGTCATAACCCAAATTAAGCTGGGGAAAGGAAGCAAGAATGAGATCATACATTCAGGGAAAGAAGATGGCACGTTAGACTTTGATAGCAAAAGGAGACATTTAGGAACGAGTCTGCAGCAAAGATGCATGCTCCCAGCTGTGCTTCAGGGAGGACCTGAGAAGAGGTAAGGGCCTCCCAGCTGTGCTCCAGGGAGGACCTGAGAAGAGGTAAGTAAGGGCCTCAGGCAAAGCATGACCAACCCAGTAGGTGGCAGGGAAGAGCTGCTTCAGCCCTCGGCTTACTTGGGTAGCTTGGCTGTGCATCCTTGTAGATCTCCCTGGTTTTCCTGCCTCTTGTCTTCTTGTGGTGGGCTGACAGGTGAACAGGCAGCCTCCTCCTCGTCTACTCTCCCCCCTCAGTTGAGTACTGCTCTCCTTAGGTCTTTGTTCCTGGCTTCATACTTTGATCCCCCCAGGTTACTTTTCTCTGCCTCTGGTTTATTCCCTAGCAGATGTGGGCACCACAGCCAGCAGCAGAGCGGGGTGCAGGGAAGCCACAGAGAAGTCACTTCTGATGCCCAAAGGAGCACATAAACTCCATCCAGGCTCCGGGAACACCACAAAGCAATATGAAACCTGTTCATGAGCGGAGTCAGGAATGCCTTCCACCAAAGAAACGAGACCTCCCTGTGACCAGCGAGGATATGGGGAGAACTACCAGCTGCTCCACAAACCACACACCCTCCAGTGACGCTTCTGAATGGTCCCGAGGGGTTGTGGTGGCTGGGCAGAGCCAGACGGGAGCCAGAGTCAGCCTCGGGGGTGATGGAACTGAGGCCATCACTGGCCTGACAGTAGATCAGTATGGCATGCTGTACAAGGTGGCTGTGCCACCTGCCACCTTCTCACCAACTGGCCTCCCATCTGTTGTGAACATGAGCCCCTTACCCCCCACATTCAATGTAGCGTCTTCACTGATTCAACATCCGGGAATCCACTACCCCCCAGTCCACTATGCTCAGCTCCCATCCACCTCACTGCAGTTTATTGGGTCTCCATACAGCCTTCCTTATGCTGTGCCACCTAATTTCCTACCCAGTCCTCTCCTCTCTCCTTCTGCCAACCTTGCCACCACTCACCTTCCACACTTTGTGCCATATGCCTCCCTCCTCGCAGAAGAAGCTACTCCTCCCCCACAGGCTGCATCCCCAGCTCAATCATTTAACAAGTCCTCATCTGCCACCTCCCCACCCGGCCAGTTGCCACATCACTCGAATACTCAACCACTGGATCTTGCTCCAGGCCGGATGCCCATTTATTATCAAATGTCTAGGCTACCTGCTGGATATACCTTGCATGAAACTTCAACAGCAGGTGCCAGCCCCATTCTTACTCCTCAGGAGGGCCAGTCTGCTCTGGAAGCAGCTGCTGCCAATGGACAGAGACAACGAGAGAGAAATGTAAGACGTGAAAGTGAAGCCCTTGACTCCGCCAGCAGCAAGGGTGAAAGCCAAGGACTGGTGCCAGTGGTGGAATGCATGGCGGATGGACAGTTATTTTCAGGTTCTCAGACTCCGAGAATGGAGGTGGCGGCACCAGCACATCGAGGGACCCCAGACACCGACCTAGAGGTCCAGCGGGTAGTTGGCGCTTTAGCTTCTCAGGACTATCGTGTGGTGGCAGCTCAGAGGAAAGATGAGCCCAGCCCTCTTAACCTATCCCATCATACCCTTGACCATCAGGGTGAGGGACGAGGGTCAGCCAGGAATCCTACAGAACTGGTGGAGAAAAGTCAGGCCCGTGTGTTCTACCCGCAGTCCCATCAGGAACCAGTAAAACACAGACCTTTACCCAAAGCAATGGTTGTAGCCAATGGCAACCTGGTGCCCACTGGAACTGACCCTAGCCTGCTGCCTGTGGGCTCAGAGATCCTGGTTGCATCAAGTCTGGACCTGCCGGCCAGAGCCACCTTCCCAGACAAGGAGCCAGCACCACCTCCCGTTACCTCCTCCCACCTGCCCTCCCATTTCATGAAAGGCGCCATCATTCAGCTGGCTACAGGGGAGCTGAAGCGGGTAGAGGACCTCCAGACCCAGGATTTTGTGCGCAGTGCCGAAGTGAGTGGGGGGCTGAAGATTGACTCTAGCACAGTCGTGGACATTCAGGAGAGCCAGTGGCCTGGATTTGTTATGCTGCATTTCGTGGTTGGTGAACAGCAGAGCAAAGTGAGCATTGAGGTGCCCCCTGAGCACCCCTTTTTTGTATATGGCCAGGGTTGGTCCTCCTGCAGCCCTGGGCGGACTGCACAACTCTTCTCTCTGCCCTGCCATCGGCTACAGGTGGGAGATGTCTGCATCTCTATCAGTTTACAGAGCTTGAACAGTAACTCAGTTTCTCAGGCCAGCTGTATTCCCCCAGGGCAGCTGGGTACACCCCGAGAAAGGCCTGAGAGGACGGTCTTGGGGCCCAGAGACTTATGTGACAGCGAGGGGAAGAACCAACCTTCAGGAGAGGGTTCCCGGGTGGGAGAGCCCTCCCAGCCTGAGCCTGGTGCTCAGGCCTGCTGGCCAGCCCCAAGCTTCCAAAGATTCAGCATGCAAGGGGAGGAGGCACGGGCTGCGCTGCTCCGTCCCTCTTTCATTCCACAGGAGGTAAAGCTGTCCATCGAAGGGCGTTCCAATGCAGGAAAATGAACCTCTTTCCCAACCCAGGACTGGGGCTTTCTCCCCAGAGGTGAGCCTCCGTGAGCATGGAGAGGATTTGCACATGCCAAACAGAGGGTGGCTCTCTTGGCAGTGAGATTTGGGGGAAACAGGCATTAAGACAGCCTCCCAAAGCAAGGTGTGTTGCTCATGACCCCATGGCACCCTCTCAGGACACCTGTAGAGGCTGCTGAGATGGGGACTTGCAGGCTTGGAGCAAGAAAGGGTAGGAGTGCACATAGGATAAGACACATTCCAAAATCAGGGCCTCCCTGTTTTTCCCTACTCATCCCTGGCTCCTACAAGGGAAAGTACAGGCTTTGGGAGCAGCTGGCAGAGGGAGGAAGCAAAGAAAGAGCCAAATATGATGGTCACAGCTTATAGTAGCAGTAAAACTGTTTTCTTTCTTTTTTTCCTGTCTCCCTCCTGTCCTTTGTGGTGGGAGGGCAGGAGGCCCAATGGTTGAAAATAAGAGGGTTCCCACCCAGAACTCTTCTTGTGAGAGACGTGCACTTTAAAGGGTGATTTTGTTACAGATGTTTATGGTGGGGTTTGGGGTAGGGGAGCACTATGATCTATGGGGCTATGCTTGGTCCTTTGCTTCTGCCCGTTCCCATCTCACCTCACCATTCCGCTATAAGGCTTTCTAGCATTTTAGGGCCAGGAGACAGAGAGAGAGAGAAGCCCCTTCAGGTTTGAGAATGAAGGACTGCCTTGCCAGGAACCCAGTTGGGACTGTGGAGAAAAGATTTGACTGATAGATGTTGGGACTTAGGCAGAGCTTTTGAAAGGCCGCTAACCTAAACTCCCACCCAGCCTGTCAGGCCCACTTTGATATTCATTCAGTCTGTAGTCGTAACTTCAGAAAGACCTGGAGGACCCTTTCCCCTAGGCACCTACACTCCTCCATTGTCTGTCTATGTTGTGCCTTAGTGACTGCACTGCCCCCACCCTTCTGCTGCCTGACCTCTGCATGGTGTCTTGACCTGGGCCTCATGTGTAGGTGCACTGCCTTTGTCCACTAAGACCTCTAGTTTTTGGTGTAAAAGGGTCCCTGGTTTCCCTATCAGCTATAATTTTTATATTTAGAAACTCAAAATCATGTCCTCTTCCACCGGCAGCAATATAGTGGAGAAACCAGAAATAGAGCCCTAGGCTGAGCATTCCCACTGCAGTGGGTCTCCTCGGCCTCCTTCCACCGCAGTCCATTGCCTCTCAGCATTCCTAAGTTGTGCCCTCCCAGTATCAGCTCTGAAAGTCTAGGAATAGTCTTCGTAACATCTTAGCAGATGTGTCCTTGTATGCTGGTGGATTCTTCTAGAAAGTATTTTCTATCTTGGTTGTATTTGCTACCATCTGTCTTATTCCCACATTTCCCTACAGCCCATAGTAGTGCCAGCGTGGACTGTAGGATTCCATTGGGTGTTAGGATTTAGGCTCCCCCACCCCCACCAACTTTAAAGTGGTTGAGTAATTTTTTGTGAAGGTTTTTGGGGGTGGGGTGGGGAGGGGTTCTTTAGACTCTTGAAGGCAACTCAGGGTATTGTCCACCCAGCTATGTAGTTAGACTTCTCCCAGGGAATGAGTGTGGCATTTCCTTCATAGATAGACCTGGCCTGTCACCAGGAGTCCTACACTTCTGAAGTATGAGCAAAACTTAAGGCGAGTCTTGTGATCTCTCTTTCACTTCCTCCCCAGCTGCCAAATGGGGATAAATAATCTTACCTACCTCCTGGGGGGAGGGGAAGTTCTGAGAATGGAGTCATTCTTAGTGTTCAGGTGCTAAAGGTTGTTCTCTTTGGGAACAGAGTGACAAGAAACTGGCTAGTTTGCTATAAATCCTGCATTCTGTTTGATACCTTGAGAGCAGATACCTGGTCAGCGAGCTTTTAGGGGGGCGTTCAAAGGAAGCTGCTTAGCCTGACCGCAAGTACTGAAGTCTCTGCTTTCTGTCAGAATCAGCCACTACCCTTGTGCTGCATTGGTGATCACATCCTTTCCCTGTGTTGCCCCCATTTCTCTGCTGCTTCTCTGGCTTGTTTCCTACAGCGGGGGCCTGTGGGGTTGAGTCTTGAGGAATTCTTTCAGGTGAGAGCCATAGGAGAAGGCCTCATCTCCTGACTGTTTCATGAACAACTCATTCCTAGGTGTTATTGCATGTGTGGGTTTCTCACAAGGCCCTCTTCCTCAGAAGGTTCATGAAGGAATTTCCTGACCTGCACTGTAGATGCTCAGACATGACTACCCAGGGTACCACTGAGCTGCTTCTTCCTCATGGGCAGACGGAATTGGCTCGCACTTGAAGTCAAATCACTCACTGCTTGGGTTGCTTAGCGGAATCCTTGGAAACCAATTGTTGAGGGCCCTGACAGATTGGGCGCTGACCTCTGTGCGCTGCTTCCTTTCCTTATCCCTAATTGTAAACACGGCAACTCCCTTCATGTGGCGCCATGCAGATGTGACTTGATTTGGCTGAGAGCTACCTTTCCTGAAGTATGCACCCTAGAAAAGAATTGTGTGCTAATGCTTGTCAGAGCTGTGGCAGTACTTAACCCTGAGGATGTAGGAGACATGACTGGCTTTTAGAGTGAGCATTTCAGTGGTTAGCTATCAGCTTTTGGAGTCTGGGCAGTTGACAAAGACCAGCTTGGTCCTAGTTAATGGCAGGACACTCCCAAAACTTGGAGAAAGAACTGCTCTCTGAAGCTATCAGAAATACCTATGCCAGTATAGAAGGGGGACTTGGTAAAGGATGGTGCTCATCCTTATCGTGATGGATAAGCGGGAGGGGTTTGGGTCCTCAGACTGAGAGCTGATACCCAGTTGGAGCCCAAGAAGAGCTAGACTGACCCGTCTACACTTAGGGTTCCATTTGGTCTTAACACTATGGGCTTTGTTTGCTCTGTGCTGCTGTGGCACTGCTGTTTGCTCATTGTCCTGCCTGTTGTCATTATAGCCCCTGCCCTTCACATCTCTGGCCATGTAGACTCTCAGGCATCCTGTCCATTTTTAACCTGTGTTCTGCCAGTATGACTGCGTAGCTCAGTCATATTGAACAGGGAAGGGGGGGATGCTGTTGATGGGCTGTTAACTCGGAAAGGGTGTGGCTTCAGTGTTCTCAGGAACCCTTAGGCTCCAAAAATTTGCCTGCCTTGAGAGAAAAACAAACAGGTCTTTTCTCACTCCTTTATGGTACTTCTCAGAACAAAAGAAACTGAGTTAGGGCTTGAGCGAGCATCCCAGTGCTTTTGTCTAGCCTGGTTCTAGGATTGAGAAAGTGAAGTTTGGCTGAAATAGCTCCTCAAGTTGGGTTTCTTTTTATTTTTACCAGTGGGTATTATAGGCATTTTATAGGCATTTTAAGAGAACAGAATGGTAGCATAATATAACCCTGAACTGAGCAGGAACATTGAAGAGTTGGGTGGTCACACTGGTGTGAGCAGGAACATTGAAGAGTTGGGTGGTCGCACTGGTGTGAGCTGAAGATGGGAAAGGCTCAAGCCATTGGGGTAAAGATAACCAGATTGATCCAATTGGCCATGGGAGCTCAGGCCATAGTCTTGGAAGTGAGCAGGACAAAGGCCATGTTTTAGAGATGTGGTAACTTCCTAGGACTAAGTTTACTAAACTACACTGAAGCTATTATACTTTCTAGATCAGAAAAGTTGTACACTACAGTTGAAGAGCTGAATTCTACTATGGATGGATGTTGTGAGCCCTTGCTTGGAAGCCTTCACCGTCTAGCTTCCCCAGGGTAGGAAAGGTCTCCACATTATGCAATAATAAAATAAGCATCTAGGTCTTTGCAGCTGTCAGTTGTTTTTTCAACTCTAGGATCCATCTTTGGACCAAAAGTCTGGTCTGGGCCTAGGATGGCATTGGCCCTTGATGCTAGAGTTGGCTGCATTCTCTCCTTACCTGCAGACTATGCACAGTTCCTGGAGCAGAGGGAGAGGTGGTGTGGCTTGCCCTGCTGAGCCTTCTCAGCAGGAATAATAGTAATAAATGCACTTTTCACACTAAAGGTTTCTTTGTTCTCCTGTTAAGCCTAGATCTTTCCCTAGTAGATTGCAAACTCAACAGTCTGTGTGATCCCAAAGCCATTCCACTGTAAATGCCTGGCAGTAAAGATGGCCCCAGACTGGGTTCCTGCCTGCAGTGTGTGTGGCGGTAGCCCATGTGCCTTTACCTAATGTCAGATTTGCAAGCGTTTCGTCTGTCTTTATGTTAGGGGGTCTTAGGAACTTCAGAGAGAGAACTGGTAACAGTGGTTTTATGCCCACCCCCAGCCCTGCCAGGGACTTTGCTTGTACTTGTAAATGGTGAGGGTTGGTGAGCTGCTGGTATTGCTGAAGGCAGGGTGGACCCCTCACTTGCTTCCTAGTGCACTCGTTCAATTAGATTGGGGAGGAGACTGACTGTACTCACCGCTAACTTGAAGTATTAAAATAAGGCTGTACTCCACACACTTCCTAGTCACGCAGGATCCCTGTAGCCAAAACAGTCTATGTTCCAGCTGCAGAGAGCAGACTGCTCTCAGCTTGCATAGCACCTTAGGGGAGGGAAGATAAATAGATAGGTAATGGGGTGGAGGAAGGATGGGGATTTTGTCATCCAGGTGGCTTTAGGGTCCTAAGGAGTAGAGAAGAATGGCACCGGGGAGGTCTGGATGGATCTGGTTTGTGTAGGAGTTCCCTGTAGATAAATTACTGGTCCCCCAACCACTATCCCCAGTATGTAATGGCTGAATTAATATGTAATCAACTGCATTGTATCTAAAGCCTTAGAACTAGTCAGGTGCTCCTCCCACCCAATACCATTTCTTACCCTCTAATCCTACCTGATCTTTAACAAAGCATTAATAATTCTAAGGATAATCTCTATTTTGTTGTGCTTTTTTGTAACTGTTTTAAATAAATCAATTTGTACTGTATATTTGTACTTTTGTGAGATCCTTTTTGCTGTTTTACCATTTTAAGTCTCTGTACTTGGCTACACAGATTGTATTTTTATTGTTAATGCTCTCTTCTTATGGATACCTGCATTTAACTTGTGGACTATGTAAACACAATATATATCAATATCTATATATCTATATATCGATCTATATAAACTACTAGCTTTTCCTTTTGGTGTTTGCGCCTTTTTCCTATCTCAGTTTGATGGGTGGCCATTGGGTGGCATCACTTGGAGTAAAGATGGTGCGGGTCATCGGTAAACTTGGCAAATGGTGGGACCTACCTGAACCATGGTCTGCTCCCCCTGTTGTGGGTTTTAGAGTCTAGGAAATCTACCTATAGACTAAGTTTGGCAGAATCAATCTCTAGGATCTATAGATGTCCTAACTGCTGATTTAATCCATGTGGTCCTTTCCTCTGGCATACTGCCACACATTGAAGTAATCCCAATCATAGTCGCTGCTTCTGACTTAGATGGTGAGACACTCAAGTACATTTATTTACTGTGTACCACGACTATCCTGTTATTTATCAACTGTCTATCACTAGGACTATAAGCATTTTTTTTTTGACAGCAATTAGTAACTGGCTCAAGTTACACAGTGTACTGGCTAGGTTTGTGTCAACTTGACACAGCTGGAATTATCACAGAAAAAGGAGTTTCAGTTGGGGAAATGCCTCCATGAGATCTAGCTGTGGGGTATTTTCTCAATTAGTGATCAAGGGCCCCTTGGGGGTGGGACCATCTCTGGGCTGGCAGTCTTGGGTTCTATAAGAGAGCAGGCTGAGCAAGCCAGGGGANAAAGACTGTGGGACTTTTAAAGTTATTTAAGATCTTGGGGTTGAGTAAGAACTAAGGATTGAGGCTTACTGGTGATGTATTTGTGTGTCAAGTTGACAAGGGGTCAATTGTACTGGCTAGGTTTGTGTCAACTTGACACAGCTGGAATTATCACAGAAAAAGGAGTTTCAGTTGGGGAAATGCCTCCATGAGATCTAGGGCCCCTTGTGGGTGGGACCATCTCTGGGCTGGCAGTCTTGGGTGCTATAAGAGAGCAGGCTGAGCAAGCCAAGGGAAGCAAGCCAGTAAAGAACATCCCTCCATGGCTTCTGCATCAGCTCCTGCTTGAGTTCCAGTCCTGACTTCCTTTGGTGATGAACAGCAGTATGGAAGTGTAAGCCAAATAAACCCTTTCCTCCTCAACTTGCTTCTTGGTCATGATGTTTGTGCAGGAATAGAAACCCTGGCTAAGACAAACAGTAATAAGACAGTGGGTTTTTGTTTTGGAGACAGGGTATCTTTACATAACTCTGGCTGTCCCAGAGCTCACTGTCTAGACCAGGCTGTCTTTGCCTCCCAAGTGCTGGGATAAAAGGTGCACATCACCACACCTAGCTTACTTTGTGGTTTTGGTTGGTTGGTTTTTCGATGGTAGGGATCAAAGCTAGGGCCTGCAGCATGTTAGGCAAGCAACCACTCACTTGGGGTTTTAAGCCCATATAACTAATTCCTGAATTTGTACTAATTCTGAATGTTGTGGAAAGAAAAAGCTAACCCATGTAAAGTGGGCAAGGGATTTGTTGGGACACAAATGGATGCACAGTGCATCCAGTCGTCTGAAATAGTCCAAGGAGACTTCAGTAGGGAATGCTGTGAAAAGGCATTTGGATCAAGTGCTTCATCTCTTTTCTCTCTTTTTCAATGCAACTCTTTTTTGTTTGCAAGATAGGATTTCTCTGTGTAACAACCAGCCCTGCCTGCCTCTTGCCCTCCTGAGTGCTGAGATCAGGTGTGTGCCACCATGCTTCAGTGTAATTCTTTTTCAGCTGGTCGGGAAGGACTTACCCATAGTTTGTTGGGATTCATTTGACACTTTTAAACAGCCTTAGACCTACAGAGGTGGGAGAGGAATCCAAATGTCCCTGTTTCATTGGAAGAGGTCCACATTCCTGACAAAGTTATTTTTCTTGCAACAAATTAACTAGGGCACATCCTTCTGGCCCTCAAGATCTATAAATATCCAAACTGTATGTAAGCTTTGATGCAGGCTAAGGAAGCTCTATGCTTTTTCTTGTACTAGCCCAGAAAGAGAGATGAGTAGCTCATCTTCTGCATGCCACGGCAGCCAAACTGCAAGACTGAGGAGTTGTTCTGCTCTAGTCTTCACCACAGACGACTTGATCTCACTTAGCACTCAGTCCTTTTCCTGGATAGCCTAACTCCAAGAGCACTCTGCCTCCGAAAAGAAAAAGCCACCAGAAATAGCGACAAACCCCTGAAAAGCCCTCTACTGCACCACGTCACTGGATGAAACAGAAATGACACAAAGAAGCCAGGGGCCAGTAAAGATAAAATTAATTTATTTGCCCTCACAGCTTCACGGACCATACTGGGTCCCACAGTCCCATAGTCCTGGCCTGTCACCGTGGGCTGAAGAGTCCAGGTTTCTGGAGTGCCTGCTCCCTTGTCCAGAGCTGCATTGAGCCAGGTCCCCTCCTGACCCCCTCCTGTTCCCAAATGCAGAGGGTGCACAGGTTTCCCTGCAACCAACCCGGACCTGCCTGTGGCAGCAAGGACTGTGGCCTCCTGAGTGACTGCAGCACCAATCCTGGTGGGCTGGAGTGGATGGGGAGGTCAGGCAAGGGAGTGTGGTTCAGTGCAGAGAGCTGTTGTTCTGTTCTTCGAAGGCCATTTTCCCTAGAAGCTGGCTGTCCAACTCTACCCCACTCACGGGCAACTGGAAGAAGTTCATTTCGGCTGCTAAGGCTGCCATGGCAGAAGGGTCCTGACCAAACTGAGCTCGCAACATCATGTCCATTTTCTCCAGTCTCCGCTTGAGCCTCTTAGCCTCTCGCTCTCGAATGAGTCGGGCCTGGCGCTTCTCTGGGGTTTCATTGGCCCGCTTCAGCCTCATGGCCTCCCGGTCTCGCTGCAGCCTGCGAGCTCGCTGCTCATCTGTCTCTTGCATGCGCTGCAGGCGCTTGGCTTCACGATCCCTCATGCGTCTTACCTCCCTCTCCTCTGGGGTCTCATTGTCTCGCCGACTCTTCTTGGCTGTGCGTTCTCGTTCAAGTCGTTGCAGCCTTACTTCCAAAGGTTCATTCTGTCGCCGAAGGGCCCACTTGCGTACGCTGGGAGTCTGTGTTTCCAATAGCTTGCGGTAAGCAGCACAGTTGTTACAAACAAGCAGAATTCCAGCGGGGTATACTGGAGGACTACAGGCGACGTCCTTTCCTTCAGCACTGGAGGGACCCTCACTGTGGACTTGGGGTACAGATTCCATATTAAGTACTTGAGGGAGTTTCTCACTGAGAAGTAAAGATGTTTGATGGTTAGTATCTCCCTGAGGCAAATAGGTAACCTTACTCCTTAACAGCTAGGCAGACTGTCCCAAGTCTACTGTTTGGTTTGAAGGCTTGGAAGACCCCTTCTCTTCTTTGGACTAGGGTGCCTACTATGTTTTAGGTCCCACCTTGAATTAGCAACTGAGCTACCCTAGAATAACCCTGCAAGGCTAAGTCAGAATGGCAGTTTCTTAAGGAGCTGTGCAGGTCTAAGCCTGGTGTGTGAATGAAGGGGCCTGGAGGTGGGCACTTCCTTTACACAGGTACACTTAATTCACTGCCTTACCACCTCCTATCTGACACTGCCCATAAGGAAAAGTAGCTTGTAGCCGGACAGTGGTGGCGCATACCTTTAATCCCAGCACTTGGGAGGCAGAGGCAGGCAGATCTCTGAGTTCGAGGCCAGCCTGGTCTACTGCAACATCTGTCTGTTTTATCATGAATGCTCTTGCATGTTTCTGCATCACTTTCTAGTTGGAAATATTCTGATAGGGAAAAAAAGCAATTCATTTCCCTTGAGGGGTAACTAGTGCATACTGTCTATCCCATCTCCAAGTCTCATTGCTTTTATTTCCAGATTGTTCTGTCAGTTCATTTATTTATCTCTTGTTTCTTTTGACCTGGGAAAGCAGCATCTTATACCCCATAACTTGCTCTGAGCACAAGGTTAGGTGTTCTACTAACCTGTTAAAAGTAGCATGGCTAGTAAAGCGGGCTCCACACACAGCACAGTTAGACCGCTGATCTTCTGAATGGATTAGGAGGTGGCGACCCAAAGACCCCGGGGAGCTAAGGGCCCGTCCACAGACAGGACACATGTAACTCTTGGCATTCACCACTGCTGCAGTATGCTGGAAAACAAAGCCTTATGCTGTCAATTTCTTGTTGCCTTCAGGACAGTTTGCACCCCTTCACCCCTTCCTTTTCTTTCCCTTAGACTGAGGGACTTGGAATTATTATTATTATTATTTTTTAGCTCCTGGAAAAAGCACAGCCTATTGTGTTAGTGGATTTCCAGAGGAGCCCAGCCATTCAGACCATTGCTCAGATTTGATTACTGTGAGTTCTGGCCATATTCTGGGACACATGAATGGTTGAGGAATAATGGAATTCCAGAGCCCGCCGCAGAGACTTAGAGGAATTCATGTTCCTGATAGTTTTGTCTTCCCTGGCTCATAGTGTACCAATACAAGTGCAATTTAGGAGTACACTGAAGGGCCGGGCGGGAGTAGTGTGTGTAATAAGTATTCATGGACTGTCCTTCCTTGGGCTTCTGAAAAAGTACTTCTCATGAACCAACTATCTTTACAGCTATGATCTCTAAAGCTTGGTCCAACCTGGGCTGTGTACTGTTGTCTCAGAACATAGCACACCAGGAGTAGACATACTCTTAGTAGTGTACCTATTAAGGGGACATGTCTTATGCTGTTTCCTTGTTTGTACTTTCACTGGCACCCCCAAAATATGTCACTCTGTATTTTATCTGTGTGCTTGTAGCATGCTTGTGCCTGTGCATGCCACAATTTGTGTGTGTAGAGCTCAGAGGATACTAAGGGCAATGAGTTCTCTCCTTCCACCGTGTGGGTCCTAAGGACTAGACTCAGGTCATCAGGCTTTGGAGCAGGTGCCTTTACCACCAGAGCCATCTTGTTGACTCAGATTATATAATTTATGTTGGCCCTACCCCACTTTTAAAAGCCATCATTGTTAAGTCAGTTTAGTTTATTTCACTACTGACTGTATTAAACAATTTAGTAAAACAAGACCATGATACTTAATTCTACAGTGTATCTATCTGTATGGGAATGCAACCATTATTTCCTGAGATGCTATGAGGGATGGAAGGAGTCCTGGTAGAACCAATAACCTGAGCTTCCTTTGCAGAGGCAAAGGCCACTGCAGCATCTGACCTCTACACTGCTGGCACTCAGCCCCAGAGCTCCCTCCCCATCCATACCTGATACACATGTGCAATCAGCTGCTCCCGACTCCCACAGTCTAGCTGGCAGAGGGGACACTGGCAGAGTTCAAGTAAGGGGTCAGAATTTAGGTTTTCTGTGACCTGCAAATCCAGCAAACAGGCAAGTCATGAAGAGTCTTCACTAGTCTCTTCCCTGCCCCACCTCCTTCAGTAGTCTTAGGTTCCCACTGCAGACTGAAGGATAAAATATTGTTTGAATGAAAGAAATTAAATTTCTTCAATTTTCAAGGCTTTCTGCCCTGAGGACACTGGACTCTGCAGGGAAAGAACTAGATTCCCTTCCACATGTTCCTGGCATGAATCCTTAGGATACAATGTATCTGGAACCTGGTTCCACAAGACAGCCTGACTGATATAACCTAAAGACGTACATCCTCCTGAGAGAGAGAAGCTCCTGAGAGTAGTTCTCACTCTGCTGGGGAAGAAGGGAAAGCTTCGGGGGTGCAGGCTGGGGCGGAGGGGAAGAAGGGAGAGCTTCGGGGTGCAGGCCGGGGTGGAGGGGAAGAAGGGAGAGCTTCGGGGTGTGGCTGGAGTGGAGGGGAAGAAGGGAGAGCTTCAGGGTGCGGCTGAGGTGGAGGGGAAGCTGCCTGGCCGGTAGCCGGCATGCACTTGCCTCATGCTTTGCTAGTATGTCCCCACCACCGACAGGTGCTTCCGCAGTCTCTAACTCCTTTTCCACTTTGACTACCCCACCATCTTCCTCTGATGTGTGGGAAGATACTTCATCTTGTGTGGTCTCCTCTTCGTCACCTTCACTGTCACCTGGAACACATAAACTGGTCACTTGTTCCGATTTTTGTAATAATACATCCTGAGCAGCTGTCCACTTAACAGTTTGCAGCTACAATGAAAAAAACATTTTCAGACTTCAGGTAATACAGTTTGCATCAGTACTTGGTGGGCACAAATCAGCTATAACAACCATTCATTATGATATATATATATATATATATACACTACAGGGAAAATGTGAGGCAAATCTGCATTAAAAATCCTCACTAGCTTTGTACATTACCAAAATAGTCATTGTTGTTTTTGAAACAGGTCTCATGTAGTCCAGGCTGGCTTCAGTCTATGTATTCAAGGATGACCTTGAACTACTGATCCTCCTGCCTCTCTTCCCCAAGTGCTGTGATTCTAGTCATGTGTCACCAAGCTTGGCCAAACCATTGCTATTCATGGTTCTCAGTATCTTAACCCTTGAGATGGAACCTCCTGAAGCACCCCATCCCAAACTCACCCCCCATCACATCATCTCGAACTTAGCAACCCTCTTCCTGACCTTATTACTTACTTGTCTCCTCAGCCACCTGCACAATTTTCTCATGCTGCCTCAGACAGTTCTACCCTGAGGCTACCAATCTCTTCTCTTACAACAAACATTAATACATACTTCCATATATAGTAACAGAATTTTATTTCCTCATATCAGTAAGGATATAAGAATCAATTAGTTTTAAATTTTATCCATTTATAGGGAAAGGGCTATACATTACAGTGGGAAAATAGAATTAGCATAGCAACCAACACTGGACAGTTTATATTTATAGGGATAGAGGTGTCCAATTTTATCTTCTCTTTTTCTCTTCCCCCATCAGCCTCCCCCTTCTTTTGAGACAGTTTCTCTGTGTAGCCCTGGTTGTCCTGGAACTCTATGTAGACCAGGCTGGCCTCACACTCAAGAGAACTTCCTGTCTCTGCCTTTAAGTGCTGGGATCAAAGGTGTATCCCACTATGCTCGGCTGTCCACTGTTACTAATACACTAGTAATGTACATTTTAAGCTAATAAAACCTGTTTCAGGTGGTTCTCTGCCTTACCTAATGGAAAACTAAATGTGAAAGAAGTGGGGGAAGTGTTGTTCCTCACCTTAGACAGAAGTCACTGTTTTAGTTTAGCAGGGAAGCATGTGGCTGTCAGGTCATCTACCTGTGGCCAATGAATCTACACGGTTTGTGTGAGCTGATTTTGTCCATCATTTGTAAATAAAAAATAAATAAAAATAGAGGGAGAAAATGATTGAGGGGAGCAAACACCCACAATAACAAATGATGTTCAGCATGGATGTTTTAAAGATCACAGAGGAAGTCCCGCCTGAGAGGAGTCATCAGGTGACAGCCCTCCCTTTCCTTCCTGCTTGGATTCTGGACTCTTAGGGCTAGTGTGAGAGGCTCATCACACCTGCATGGACGGGGGCTCAATTTCCTGCTGGCTGGGCTGCTTGTTCCACTTCTAAATCTGCAATACAACATCATTTCTCTTTGGATAACACAGGGTTATGCGCATCTATGTAGATGTATCGGTCACGGGGCAGACCTCACTTTGGTGCTCGGGAGCATAGGATGTTTCCTTAAAGCTTTCTGTCACTCAAATCCATCTCAGTTATGAAGGGCTGGCCCAGACTAGATCATTTTCTCATTAGCATCCAATATGGAACACTCCTAAGTTTGGTCTAAGGCATGGCTGCATACAATACACTTTTGTAACTTGTGAATTATCTGAGTGACTCTAGCAGGAACATTTTTTTTAAAAAAGTATGCTGTCTAGAAGGATGGTACAACTTTTTATTGTTTTAGAATAGCCTGTTAGAAACTGCTATGTCCACAGGATTCTGAGAAATCCTAGGGTTCATTTCTTTTTTTTTCTTTTTTAAAGATTTTATTTATTTTATATATATATATGACGAGTACACTGTAGCTATCTTCAGAGACACCAGAAGAAGGCATCAGATCCCATTACAGATGGTTGTGAGCCACCATGTAGTTGCTGGGAATTGAACTCAGGACCTCTGGAAGAGCAGTCAGTGCTCTTAACCACTAAGCCATCTCTCCAGCGCTCATTTCTTTTTTCAACCTGGTTAGTTTCACGTGTGCACATGTGCTTGCTCTTCTTTAATTATCAGTTTGGGCAACACTGTAGAATTCTCTACACACTTCAGAACACACACACTCTCTGTGTCTCTTCTCTTTGTTCTCCCCAAGCTTTCAACTGGTTAAAAAACAAAACCAAACCAGAGATTTCACTCTAAACTGACATTGCATAAAAATCAGTATCAAGTGGATAAAGTCAGGAGCGTGCAGAGACCTTTCTGGGAAATAACACAGCTCAGAGTGAGACTATTCAGGCAGATCATGGAACAGACAATCCATGAACCTTAACTGGTAAGACCTTTTTTTTTAATCTCCTAAACACAGGCATCTAGTAAGGACTTTGGTGTGGGAAAACCTGGAATTCAGCATTTTATATGCCACATAATCTCATCACTAAGCAAATCTGTAAAACATTAAAACTAGGACCTCAAGCAAAAATTCATTAATGTCTCTCATACTTCATTAACTATAAATAAGTAGTTCTGAGGCAAAGGGATTTTTTTCTTTTTTCTTTGACCTGGCCCACAAGCTGCCTGAACACTAACCTTAGAATGTCCTATATCACAATCACCATGAAACTCTCTGTATATGGTATAGCAGTGTCAATTACTAGAGTCCACGAGTCCTGAAACCATGCCGACTGTCCTCTCTGAGTGAACAGATTCAGACCCGAGATCAATCTGCCTTCTAAGCTCTTCCTCCCACCCCCATGCACAACCCCACAGCGCACACGCTATTAGTTCCTCTCCCATTGCCCTGAGTCATTACCAGAAGGTGCAGAACTCACTGCTACTGGAGTCCTGATCTCGTAGTTGTTGGATAGCTTGTCGCTGACTGCCAAGGTCTCCAGGAAAGTCAGTTTTCATCATTGCCTGTCGGGCTTGTTCTTCTAACCCAGCAAATACTTGATCCCCTGGTGATCACAAGAGAAGTAGTCAGGTCACCAGGGGCAGCACGCGCCGAGGCAAACTAGGTGGAAGCTCAGACCAGTTAAAGGTACCCTGTGAGAGGCAAGTACCCTGTGTGGACCCATTTATCTCCAAGCAACGCTGCTAGCTCCAATAGTTTCTGGGTGTAGCTGCTCTTCCTGGGCAGTTAGCTTATCTTAAATCTTCCTATACTTGACTCTTAGAAAGGTGATTAATCACTACCTTACAGACTTAACTACAGAATCTCAATCCCACTTCCATCAGGACTAGGAAGGCAGAGGGAAGAGGAGGAGCAGTGGAGTGGAGGCGTGGCAGGAGACTGGGCAACCATCTGTCTGAAATCAGTTAGCACAGCCCTTAATGCACTCTATCTCATTCATTTCACAAACGCTTCTGCAATCCTGAGTAAATCTCTAACCCCATCCTTCAACACTCATTCCAACAGCTGTGATCTATGTCCTGGCCATTCCCCCTGCCTTGTTCTAATGTCTACTGAAATTACCATGATAAACATGACTGGCTAAGTAACAGATGTGGAGGGGAGGGGAGAAGCAGGGGGGGCGTGGATAATATTCTAACTCCCTGAAACACACTGACTAACCTACAACAGATACTACTTATCCGGCCAGTCTCCTTGGGTCAGTGTGGCCTTGTGGCCATCCCTGATTTTGCATTTACTTTTCATGAACTCTGCCTGTGATCCATGCTATTGAAGAGTTAACCTGTAAGAGCCTTTTAATTTCCAGGAGTTAGGTATAGAGAGAAAAAGAGAGATAGTTTTTTCTTATCTTATTAAGAATGGAACTACAAGCTGGGCATGGTGGCACATGCCTTAATCCCAGCACTCTGGAGGCAGAGACAGGCAGATTTCTAAGTTCGAGGCCAGTCTGGTCTACAGAGTGAGTTCCAGGACAGCCGAGGCTACACAGAGAAACTCTGTCTTGGAAAAAAAGAAAAAATTTTTTTGGTAAGAACGAAACTACAGGGGGCTGGCAAGATGGCTCAGAGGGTAAAAGCACTGACTGCTCTTCCGAAGGTCCTGCGTTCAAATCCCAGCAACCACATGGTGGCTCACAACCACCTGTAACGAGATGTGACATCCTCTTCTGGTGAGTCTGAAGATAGCTACAGTGTACTTATTTATAATAATAAATAAATCTTTGAGTGAGCAGGGTTGACCAGAGCAAGCAAAGGTCCTAAAATTCAATGACATGAAGGCTCACAACTATCTGCACAGCTACAGTGTACTCACATACATAAAATAAATCTAAAAAAAAAAAAAAAAAAAAAAAAAAAAAAAAAAAAAAAAAAAAAAAAAAAAAAAAAAAAAAAAAAAAAAAAAAAAAAAAAAAAGGAACTACAGGCTCAATTCCCCAGTCAACAAGAGATCATAATAAAAAACCCCAGGGAAATGTTTATAGACCAGGCCCAGGCCCTTTCTTAGGAAAAGGACAGTATACAGGCTAAGGTTTGGGAGGCAGAGTACAAGGTTAAGGAGGTTAGCTGTTCCTTGGTCAGTGTAAGAACTCATGGAGGGTCACGTCCATGTAATTTATTTGCTCCCTCATTCTGCAATAATCCTTAAATACTGTTACTAGATGCTGAGCACTGAGCACCAGTTACAGTCGCTGTGTGCGTCTGCTAGTCCAGGCTTTCTAAGTACTACACAGTCCTCACCGTTATAGTCACTGTGTATGTCTGCTAGTCCAGGCTTTCTAAGTGCTACACAGTCCTCACCTCATTCTTTCTCTCTCTCTCTCTCTCTCTCTCTCTCTCTCTCTTTTTGGTTTTTCGAGACAGGGTTTCTCTGTGTAGCCCTGGCTGTCCTGGAACTCACTCTGTAAACCAGGCTGGCCTCGAACTCAGAAATCTGCCTGCCTCTGCCTCCCCCCCACCCCCCCAGTGCTGGGATCAAAGGCGTGTGCCACCACGCCCGGCCTTTCTCTTTTTAAAATGTAACTTTTTATTACCTATGTGTAGGGAGGTATAGATGTACCACAGTGCATCTATGGAGGACAGTGGACAATTCTGTGGGCTCTGGGCACTGAACGCAGGCTGTGATGCTGCACACGCACTGTAGCTTACTAGCATCTGGCCCCCCACTTGATTCTATGGTAGGTATTCTCACTGCCTACTACCCACCACATCCCCACACTCTCTGTGTCATTAAGATAGCCAAAGGTGATGGAGGTGTGATTCAGCAGTACAGTGTATATTATTGCCCTTGCTAAGTATGGTTTCCAGTCCCCATGTCAGAGGCTCCCAGCTGCCTATAGCTCCTGTTCCAGGGAATATGTTTCTGGCCTCCACAGGGACCTGATTCACGTGAACTTAAACCTATAAACACATAATTGAACATAAATCACTTTCTAAAAATGGATGGAAACAAAGGTCTATGGTGAAACCAAGTATTGGGGCCTAGGTAACTATAATGCCTTTTCTGGGCTCCTGGTTTTGTTTTTTGTTTTTAAATATTTATTTATTATGTATATAGCATTCTGCCTGTATGTATGCCTGCAGGCCAGAAGAGAGCACCAGATCCCATTACAGATGGTTGCAAGCCACCATGTGGTTGCTGGGAATTGAACTCAGGACCTCTGGAAGAGCAGACAGTGCTCTTAACCCCTAAGCCATCTCTCTAGCCCTGGGCTCCCGTTCTTGATCTTTCTCTTGGGTTAGGTGTTAAAGCCTACAGTCTCGTGCATAGCTTTTGGCCCTCAGATATAACCCTAACCTCCAAAGTCCCGACTTCCCAAGTGCTAGAAGCAGAGGTATAAATTTGATGTTTCAGGGCTTTCAGGTCTGTTGCAACAAATACTGGCTCTCATCATAGTATTGCTGTATCTTCATATCATGCAACAACAACTCACATATCAAAATCAGATAGCACTGTCATGAGTCACTTTGCCTGGATTAGAGAAACTGACATTGTGACAAACTCATCATGTGGCAATAATGAAGGTGGAGAGGGTTAGAATGTTTTTCTAGGTATACAGACCTCAAGAAAAGGAAAAATTAGTTGCTTTAAAACCATGTTCACAGCCGGGCATGGTGGCACACGCCTTTAATTCCAGCACTCGGGAGGCAGAGGCAGGCGGATCTCTGAGTTTGAGGCCAGTCTGGTTTACAGAGAGTTCCAGGACAGCCAGGACTATACAGAGAAACCCTGTCTCGAGAAACCCTGTCTCGAAAAACAAAAACAAAAACAAAAACCCAAAAAAACACCAAAAAACCATGTTCACATTTTTGTTGTTTGCCTTTTTTTTTTTTTAAAAAAAACCGGTTATCTCTATGTAGCTCTGGCTGGCCTGCAATTCATTATGTAGGGCAGGCTAGGCTTGAATATTCACAGGTAGATACCAACCTCTGCCTCCTGAGTGGTGGGATTGAAGGTATGCACCACTATGTCTAGCCTGTGTTCACCATTTCTAAGGCAACACGTGGGCTCTAAGTTAATAAGACAGTATACTATAAGAGAAGGCAAAAGGAAGCTATAAAGTGGTTCTCGTCGTCCTCTGCAGAAGTGTTTCACCTTCCCAGTTGATCCCACTGAGCCAGCAAAGCCATGGCCAGCTCTAATAGTGAATTCTTCTACACTGGCTCACGGTCCTGGACCTAAGGGCCAGAGACAGACCAGGCACTCAGAAAAGAAGTCAGTCAGTGATTCTCATCAGTAACACTTCAGGTCTGTAAGGAACCAAGCTGGACTTATAACATGCCAGAAATGAACAAAAATGTTCCCTGTCACATTGCACCAGGGGACAGATATCTAGAAGGAAGGTAGAGATGGCTTGGTGGTTAAGAGCACTGACCCCTCTGCCAGAGGACCCAGGCACCCATATGGTGGCTCAAAACTATCTGTAAGATCTGGTTGCAAGAGATCCAATACCCACTTCTCCTGGCCTCTATGGGTGCCAGGTATGCAAGGCAAAACACCCATACACAGAAAATTAAATTGAATTTTAAAAGATATCTAAAAGCAAGTGAATCTTTCTAAATGAGCCAGTGATTCACTTTCATCTTTATCAACATGAACTCAAAATTCTATTAAGTTAACTATTCAGACCTTTCTAGAACAGAATGGAGTCTCTTCACTGTTACCTAAGATTCTTTCTGGCATTCTCAGCTAAGGAACTTGGGATACATTATTTTTTCAGCAGTACAAAAACACTACTCCACTAATTGTTTTATTCTATTACTTTTATTCTATTCTTTTCCTATGGAAAAACCTAAAAAAATATTATCCTTTAAGGCTGTTCCCATTGTAATTGCAACACGAACAATATATAATTATTTTTAAATCTTAAAGGTGATTTTATCAAACTTCCTAACAGGAGTAAATGATTTGTCCGGTAGTTACTTTTTTGTTTTGTTTTTGTTTGGTTTGTTTTTTCCGAGACAGGGTTTCTCTGTGTAGCTCTGGCTGTCCTGGAACTCACTCTGTAGACCAGGCTGGCTTTGAACTCAGAAATCCACCTGCCTCTGCCTCCCAAGTGCTAGGATTAAAGGCGTGGGCCACCACGCCCAGCTCCAGTAGTTACTTTTATCTAATCTCCAAATCCATCTGTCCAGAATTATCCTTTGGAGAGAAGCTGCTAAAAAATATGTCACTGGAGCTGGTGAGATGGCTCATCGGGTAGAGGCATTTTCTGCCATGCCTGAGTTCAATTCCTGGAACCCACATGGTTGAAGGAGAAGACCCACACTTGGCAGCTGTCCTCATGTGCACCCACACTTGGCAGCTGTCTTCATGTGCATACTGTAGCATGCCCTCCCTCTCTACCTCATACACAAAACAAAAATTGTAAGAAATTTACATGTTAATTCAAGTACAACATGATACAAATATTTGTGACTAAGAAATGTAGTGTTGCCTTTTTTAAAAATTATTTTTATTTTAGGTGCATTTATGCTTTGCCTACATGTGTGAGAGTGACATATCCCCTAGAATTCGAGTTACAGACAGTTGTGACCTACTATGGGGGTGGTGGGAACTGAACCCAGGTCCTCTGGAAGGGCAGCCAGTGCTCTTAACCACTGAGCTACTTCTCTAGCCCTGTGAATTACCTATTTTTATATCATCTTTAGACTGTTAGATTAAGTTAAAATTCTCTAGCTCCCAGATATTAATGTAGGGTCACCTTCTTATTAAATGTGGGCATTTATCTGCCTATCAATAGTCAGGTTCCACAATAAGCCCCAAGCACTCTTCTCTTTCTCCTTCTCTCTCTCTTTAAATTTGGTATGAAATGCAGAGTGTTTATCTCATTTTGCCTAGGGATTCACAGACCAGTAAAGAACAAGGCGATGAAAGCCAGTTTGAAAAGAGCTGGAAGACCAAGTTAAAAGTCTTCAAAGGACCAAGATTTTGCTCTTTTTCCCTTTGGGTCCTTAGTATAGTTTAATAAATGCAAGTTTGGGCTTCCTGAAATTACCCAGTTGAACATAATCTCTAAGTGAGCAGATGTCTGTTCAGAAAAAGCAGCATTGCAGGAGGCGGGGTGTGTGGAGAGGATATATGGTGAGGGGGACGCACGCTCCATGATTCCTTCCCAGCTGGCACTCAGAGTAGTGCTATGTGGGGAACAGCAACAGTTCATCCTACTCCCCACCCCCACCCCCACCCGACTTCTCAGAAAGGACCTGGGCGTGTTTACACTGGCACAGCTCCCCTCTGCAGCTCTGCAGCCTCAGTACCTGCAACCTGAGAGCCAAATGTCTTGAGGGAAGATTTTTACTTGGGTGGCTTCCTTGATTTCAGGACTTGAAATGTGAGCATACAAAGGACTGCATTTTCAAATTCTCCAGTCGACAGACAGACAGACTTGTACTCAGAAAGAAAAGAAGTGGGAAAGCAGGTAAGAGAGAAGGTCGGAAACACAAGGTTTCAACTCAGTGGCAACTTCTTTATAATGAGTAAGTCTGGGTTCTCAATTTTGCATTGAGTCTGCTAAAGGAGATAGGAATGGGCTGTTTGGATGATTTAGATAGAAACCAAAGTGTGTGCTAAAGAAGCCTGCCACTGCTTTTGGAGGACCCAGGTTTGATTCCCAGCACCGTGTAATTCAGAAGCTGGAGAAATGGCTACTCTTCACTCAGAACACCTACTGTTCATAACCCAGTTGTAGAGGACCTGATGTCCTCTTCTGGCTCTGTGGGTATCAGGCATGCATGTGATGCATGGACATATAAACACCCGTTTTATACTATGTAACAAATTAAAAATAAAAGCCAGGGCCTCAAGTTTTCTGACTCTAGTTCTGTCTTGGTTTTGGCTGTCTATGGTGGTAGGGCATGTACCTAACAGATAGAAGCCATGCAGGCACAGGCCATGCAGGCACAGGCCATGCAGGCACAGGCACAGGCATTCAAGCTCTGCTGCTTCTTAGAGTTTAGTACAGTTGCGCTGTCACCCCCCCTAGCTCCTTTGTTTCTTTACCTGCAGGCACATTACATCTATTTCAGCAGAAATTTCTAAACTTCCTAAATGAATTAACCTTTATATTAAGCAGCCTTGGAAATCTACCTATCCCAGATTAACAGCTGGAAGCATCCTCCTGGTTCTATCCTTCTGGTTCTACCTTAATCGACATTTCTAGGACTTAAACAACGATCATATATTAAAGTTTGCTACCCAGTATCACTAAAGTAAGATGTCAAAGCTATCATAACTTCTTTGGTCCAAGGGGTATGTGATTTTAGAAGAAGAAAGTCATAGAGGATGAGGCTGTAGCTGTGTGGCAGAGAGTGTGGTAGAGTACCTGCTGACCACATGTAAGGCCCATCAAGAACGATCACATACATCTCTGAATTCTCTGCTGCTGTACTGTACTTCATCTTAGCCACCTGCCTATTTTATGAACATTCAGTTGAGAATGCTTCTCTAACCTGAATACAGGAGAATGGCTAATTATCACAAACTGACAGTAACTAATTATTCTGTGTGATGTGTGTGTATGTGTGCATGTATGTATGAAGCTAGAGGTCAATGTCTTTCTCTTTTTTTCTTTTTGACAGGATATTTAACTGAAACTAAACCTTGCTATGTCAGCTAGACTATGTGACCATCGAGTCTCCAGAATCCACCTGTCTCTGCCCCCTCCTCTAGCATGGAGGTTGTAAGTTCACACTATTACACCTAACTCATACTATTATACCTATATATTTTTTTTAAAAATGTATGCCTGTGCATGTATGTGAACATGTACTTAAGCATGTACATGTATGTGGTAGGCTAAAGGACAACTTGCAGGAATTGGTTCTTTCCTTCCACCATGTTGGTCCCAGAAATCAAACTCAGATCATTTGAGAATGCTTTTACTTATTATATGTAAGTACACTGTAGCTGTCTTCAGATGCACCAGAAGAGGGCATCAGATCTTATTACAGATGGTTGTGAGCCACCATGTGGTTGGTAGGATTTGAACTCAGAACCTTCAGAAGAGCAGTCAGTGCTCGTACCCGCTGAGCCATCTAGCCAGCCCATGCTGAAGGCTTTTTTTTTCTTTCTTTTTTTGAGACAGGGTTTCTCTGTGTAGCCCTGGCTGTCCTAGAACTCACTCTGTAGACCAGGCTAGCCTCAAACTCAGAAATCCACCTGCCTCTGCCTCCCGAGTGCTGGGATTAAGGTGTGTGCCACCACTGCCCGGCTTGAAGGTTTTCTTAAGTCCTTTTCACAAGTTAAAAATTTAGCTGGATGGGGTCTTACTCTGGGGTCACCTAGCCTGTGATTTTAGACAAATAAAACTTCTGCTTTCTAGAACTCTCTTCCTTCTCTAACAGATCTGGTGCATTCCCTTCCTTTCTGTCTAAGTCCACCTTTCATCCTCTAAGGCCTGTTTAAGTTCATGGTCTAGGGCCTCTTTCATCAAGCACTCCATCGCTACCCCAGGTACTGAAACTGTCCTATTTTTAACATCTGTGGTACATAATCTATACTGCATCTATTGGGCAAATAGCATATACTAGCTTATATTTTTATGTTTCTTCTGTATGTGTGTATAGCTGTATTATAGTTTAGTTATGTTATATTGTTTTTTAGCCTTGACACCTAATATACTTTTACACAAAGTAAGTTTCCTATAATTGTTCATATGAATGAATCAAACGCATATACATACCCCTTGGACAAGTTAGACATCACTCCAGTAACTTTATACTTCAAATCCATACTAGAAATCTTTAACCCTTTCTTCCCCCCCCTCCCCCACAAATGAGTGTGAGCCTCCCCCAAAACTGAGCTTTCTCTTTTGTTCCAACCCAGGTTTCAAAAGACAAAGCCCAGTACTCACAGTGAACTTTATTTGGATTTGTCTGTTTCCTACGGGACATGTTTCCCTGATATACAAGCTTGGTTCTTTCCCAGTTTCACCCCTGGACAGGTCACTACCTCCTTGTAAGGTGCTGACCTGCAAAAAAAAAAAAAAGAAAAAAAAATATTGTTAGCCTGTTATTCTTCCCAGAAATTACAAAATTAGAACATTTAAGGATCTTAAAAAATATTTCTTGAGCATATAAAACTCACTAGATATAAATAACTAAACTAATGAAATGAAAAAGGTAACTAAATCTCTAACTCAAAGTCAAACTTGAGAGACAATTACTTTTCGAGGACTTATGAGAATTCTTCTATAAACCTGTCTTTGGAATTCAGACTACTACTAAGTGGTCACAGTCAAGAGCACTGGATAGAAAAGAATGCAAATCTGGGCAATCCTTCCAGGTTAGAAGTACTGTGGGTAAAGGAATTACTCCCACAGATGTGAAAGAAAGCAAAAAGACAACAAAGACCTGGAGCGGCTGACCTGGCACATGTGCAGCTGGAAGTCAAGGCCTGCATCTGTACCTCTAGATAGTTTTCTAAGGAACGATGCTTAGAGGTAGCAAGGGTATCACTTCTCTGCAATACAGGCACCCTACCAGGCCCCTGGCATGATGATACATGAGCACATCAAACTTCCACCACTCAAGCTCAAGACACGCTCTCCGCAGAAGAGTAGATGCCCTGCACATGGCGGAGTACTAATTCAGCCTCCTAATGTAGAACTCCAACTGGCCCTGCTCAGATGGTTGAAGAGGTCACAAGTCACAATCTTCTAGCCTCTTCTCAATTTTGCTGTGTATCAAGGAGACCTGGGGGGAATAAAGGGTGAAGCTCCCTATATAAGAAGAGCAGCAGAGATGTGCACCTGTCCCTCTGATGGTGGGCGGGGCAAATTCTTAAACCTGGAGGTTCCTTGTTAACGACAACACTAGTTCAGCCATAAGCACTGTAAGAGACTCTGAAGTGGGTTAGCTGTAGAAGCTGTGGCCTTTTCTTTACAAGACAGAGTGAGGACTGGGGATGAGATATATTGGCAGAGGGCCTGCCTAGCATGCATCAGGCCCGGGTTCAATTCCCAACGCCACAAAACAAACACAGCAGAGTGAACAATGTAAATGGAAGAGGTGAAATTCTGTTTTGTACCTAAGTTAGAGATGTGGATTTAGTCATTCCCTGTTTCCTTTTAGCATCTGCTATCTTTTTTTTTTTCCCTTGTCCCGGTCAACCCTGCTCGTTCTGGTCTGCCCCGCTCGCTCTGGTCGGTCCCACTTGCTCAGTCCCTGCTCTCTCCAGTCCAAGGATTCATTTATTATTATTCATAAGTACACTATAGCTGACTTCAGATGCACCAGAGGAGGGCATCAGATCTCATTACGGGTGGTTGTAAGCCCCCATGTGGTTGCTGGGATTTGAACTCATCACCTTTGGAAGAGCAGTCAGGTGCTCTTACCCGTTGAGCCATCTCACCAGCCCTAGTACCTGCTGTCTTAAACTGGGCTCACATATAGAAATATATAGTTCACTGCTTTAAGACAAACTGCTAGATGTACTGTGCATTCCAGTTAAGGAAGCTCACCTGGTAATGCCAACCTAGTCCTCTATGTAGCTAGAAGGCCCTCAGACCTGTGATCAGATCCTGCCTCCCCTTACCAAAGGAAGAGAGAAACCGCAAACGGCAGAGACAGGAACGGCCAAGGAGGCGGCCTGCAGGCTTCTCCTAGCATAGCTACACACTAAATACCGCTCTTTTCAGACCTTCACTTAAAAAAGGAAAATAACTCCTAATATGTACAACAGAAAGAACAATTTTAGAGAGCAGCGTCCTGACGTCTAATAAAAGGGGATGTATTCTCTGGTTCTCTTTTTCTTTTTCTTGGAGATAAGAGTTTCATGTATCCTTAACTCATCTTGAACTGGAGAGCTAGCTAACAGTGATCTTGAACTTCTATACTTGATCTTAGCCAAAAGGCCGAGAAGCGATGATCTTGAACTTCTGATATTCTTGTCTCAACACAATCCAGGCAAGTGCGGTACCTGCCTCCATACCCAGCCTTCCATGGTGCTGGGGACTGAACCTAGAATTCTGTGTATGCTAGGTAGGTCTTTGTGCACAGTGGGCAAGCGCACTACCGACTAAGCCACACTCCCAGCTGTAGGGGGTGGTCACTCCTTTCCCCTGCCCCTACTCTTTTTTGGAGATTGAGTCTTAAGGCACAAGAATTCAAATCCCTGGACTCAATGACTCCCTGGCCTCAGCCTTCTGACCAATGGGATCACAGGTATCACTACACCTGGTTTATTCTCCATTTATTTATTTATTTATTTATTTATTTTGGTGTAGCCCTGGCTGTTCTAGAACTCACTTTGTAGACCAGGCTGGCCTTGAACTCAGAAATCCACCGCCCTTGCCTCCCTTAAAATTAAAGGTGTGCGCCACCATGCCCGGCCCTCCCTTCTCATTTTAATATATGCTCTGAATGAATATCACACTTTAGGTCTTTCTCTGTGTCTGTGGACTCCCAAAGTCGAAAGCTGAATGAGATGCAGACTGCCAATTTTTCTACACTTCTCTACCGTGTAACAGAAAACAAATGATACCTCATCTTCATTTACCCCCATAAGGACCAGGAACCAAAGCTCTGCGACTGAGGTAATAAAGTCTGTTTGAAGGAGTGCCAGGCTCTATTTAGATCATCCTGGCAAGACACCGGTTCAGTAAGAAAGCTACAAGGCACAGAGAGGAAACCTGCAGCCACAGCTGAACCACTGCCGCTCACCAGCCTCCTAGTGGCCCAGTGGGGAACTGACCAGATGGTCCCTCCTGAGACTTCACACCTGAGGGATCAAGGCAAAATAAACACACACCCTCCCTTAGCACAAAACAAAGCCAAGGCACAAGAATTCTAACACCCACTAGAAAGAAAAGTCCAAAGGGTAAACCGTGGAAAATAAGTAAGGAGACAGACAAACGGCACGGTAAGGCCACTCCTGACCCAAACTGCACAATATCTGAGGTTAGTTTTATAGGTTGCAACCCTCTTAAAACAAAACCCCATCGGCACAAAAGGTCACTTGGTCCCTTTTGCTTTCAGCGCTGGCCAAATGTGAAACTTAAGCTCGGAATGTAATTGGATAGCTTGCCGCCTGAGCATCTTCAGCTCAGGGAGGAGCCTGGGAAGAACGGGAAACTGAGGATGCGACTTTTAAAGGGAGTAGGGTTGTGTTTGGTTTTGTCATCTATAGAGCCACAGTCCAGAGTCCTTGGAAAGGATGCACTGGCCCCCACCCCCTCATCCTGCCTCTGCTCTCTCACAGGTGTTAGGATGCAGCTTCCAGGGCACACTACAGGCGTGCGTGCGTGCGTGTGCGTGTGTGTGCCCTTTTCCAGCCTTAAGAAAAGAGGGTGCACTCCCACCTCCAGCTCTGGTGAGGTTCCCACGAAGCAAAGTAAACTCGCCCGAATCCGAGTGTTGTGAAGCTGCCAAAAAGAGAAAGATGATCATACAGCCGTTTCACTGTGCCCGGGTCCTCTCGGGTCGGCGCTGGAGCTCGGGTGTGCCATCAGTTGAGAGGGTGGCTCTCTGGCTTTTCCGAACAGGGACACAGGTAAATCCCAGGTAATTAGACTGGAGCCAGAGGTCTCCCTACGCGCTTCTGACCAACCCTCAGACCACTAAGCCTCCTCCGAAATCTAAATTTAGCAGCTAGCTCCTCCGGCCGCCGGGCCCCCCGCCCCGTCCGCTCTCCCACGCCCATCCTCCCCTCCCCCAGCTCCACCCCAGCCTGTCAGACGCCGGCCCGCGAGGCCCGCACCCGGCCTCCGCCGCAGCACCCAGCCCGCCCCTCCCCAGGAGCGAGCAGACAAAAGGCGGGCGGCGGCGCGGGCCGACGGGAGCTACGCGGGCTGCCGGCTCCCGGCGCGGGGGGCGCTTTACCCGCAGCCTCGGCGCTCCGCGTCCCTGGGCTCCGCCTCCGGACGGACAGACCGCGGGACAATGGGCCCCGGCCGGAGCTCGGGCCGGCCGGGCCGGGGCTCCCTGGGACCCGGCCCCGGTGGGCAGAGGGTGGCCGCGGGCCGGGCTGGCGGCGGGGAGGCGAGGGGCGTCGCGGCGGACAGACAAAGCCTACGGCAGACAGACGGACGAAGGGGAAAAAAAAAAGATGGCGACGCGGACGACGGGAGCGCGCGATTCGCGCTCTCGCGGCGAGTGGGGCGCGTGCCGGAGCCTCACCTCTCTCCTCCCGCCGCCGCCCCGACCCCTCCCGGCTCCCGAGGCGCGCGCCTGGCGCTGTGGGCGGGGCCTCGGGGGAAAGGGTCCGGGAAGGCGGGGCTTAGGGAGCATCCAATCGCGGGCGTTCCAGAGGGGCCCCGCCCGCGTCCTGGTCCTGGCGACGCGGAGCCGAGCATCTAAAGGGCTTTCGGAGGTGTCCTGGAGCTTCCACGCACCTTTAGAGCGGGTGAACTCCACTCAGCTGTCATCTCCTCCCCTGGTTTCCTCTCCCAACATCGAGTTCAGCCACAGAACCCACATCCCCCAACCACAGCTCCGCTGTAGGTTTCCCCCTCTGTAGCCGAGCCTGAGCCACCGGTCCCATAGTCACAAACCCTCTTCACTCCCACTTGTCCCACAGCTTCTTCAACTCTCGAGGCATTTAAAGTAATGAAAGATTACCCACAGCTTCTGTGGGAGGGACTACGCTGTCAGGTGGTCACAGACACAGGACCTAGGTAGCTTGTGGTCCTTGTTGCTATCTAAGGGTGTTTAGAAAAGCTGAACATGGTTCAATTCCGTTCTAACGCGACTCCTGTCACTGTCTGCTTCATTTTTCCTTCGTCGCTCTCCTTTCTTTCCCTTTATTTGGGCGGAAAACCCATACCTACCTCTGAAGTCTCTCCGTGGAGAAGTAAAAAGAGGAGCCCTGTTTTTAGAAGGCCCAACTTTCAGTCCCAGCTCTGCCACCGACCAGTCTGTTCGCTTTGGGCAAGTCACTTCCCTGTTCTGGCCCTCTCCTCTCAAGAGTTGTGCTAGTCATGTAAAACAATCTCTGAAAGCCCTGTGCAAGTTCTCTTATGATTTGCGGCTTCACGAGACAGAACAAACGAGAGTGCTGACTCTTGCTGATAAAATGACTAGTTGAAGTGTTTGCATAAAGCATTCTTGCAAATTCTTCCTTCCTGAAATATCCAACGAGATGCCATTGCCTGTGTCTTGCAGAATGTGCTAGAATGGCTGAATTGAAGATTCTTAGTCCTTGACAATGCTGTAGATAAATGGCTCCTGCTTGTTTGCTTTCTTATGAGTGGAATGTTTAGATAGGAGTTACCATTCAGTATCAGTCAAGAATACATTTCAAATTCAAGGATTTGATTTGTACACATACCTAGGAAATGAAATATTCTCATCAAACTAGCTTTTAGACTTTTTTGTGTATGAATACAAGATGAAATAACAGTAACTTTAAGACCTCAGTTATTTTTGGTGAGCTAGACTTAGAGATGTAACATGGCCTTGTTAGATCACTTTGAAATTGACCTGGCAGACATTTTCAACAAGAAAATAGCTGGCTGATAGCCTCCAATGAAATGTCTTGAGTTTGTTATTAGATTATTGTGTAATGTTGGGCAGCTTAGATTCAAGGGTAGACAGGACCTGGGTTCACGCCACAGCAATTGTGTAGGGATGCTGGGCTGTTTATGATAATATGGAATCATAATACTGCTACTCTTAGCCAGGTGGTGGTGGCACACTCCTTTAATCCCAGCACTCGGCAGGCAGAGGCAGGCAGATTTCTGAGTTCGAGGCCAGCCTGGTCTACAAAGTGAGTTCCAGGACAGCCAGGACTACACAGAGAAACCCTGTCTTGAAAAAACAAAAACCAAACCAAAACAAAAAGAACTGCCATGCTTTTGAGTTTCCTGTGTTTTTAAAATGTCTCCACAGTGTTGGGATTCAGGTTCATGATCAAGTGATGAGAAACATACTTATTTTACCTCTGCCTTACCTAGACTCATTCTAGATCTGGAAGACTTGTACAGAGTAATAGGTTTTCTTTTTCTTTTTACTATGTCTGTGCTATGGCACTGTGGGTGCATGGATTTGTGTATGAGCACAAAAACACATCTATAAACATGCAGGTCACAAGACAACCCTTTGCCACTCTATAAGCCAAGCTAGCTGGCCCTGGGAACCTCTGGAGACTTTCTTGTCTCTTCCTCCCATCTCCCTGGAGGGTACTAGTGTTAGAGATGCTACCACATTCATCTCACTGCAGGGTACCAGTTTTAGAGATGCTTTTGCTACCACATCCAGCTTGTGTGTTGGTTCTGTGATTTTGAACTCAAGTCACCAAGCTTGTGCTTTTGGATAGTGAGCACCTATAGGTCTGGTACATGCCTTAGCCACAGCTATCTCCTAGCCCCAGGTTTACCCTGCCCTCTTTGTCACTGTGCTTGCAAAGTAGTTGTCCTACCATCTCAATTACAGGACCAAAATATCTTCCTAATCCATTTTCCCCCTTTTGCTGTTGTTTGATTCCTGTACTTGGGACTGAACCTATGGCTAGCCCATGGTAAGCACATAGCCCAGTTGACCACTGGGCTACCTCACCAGTCCTGAAATCCATTTTATATTTATTGGCTTCTATACTGACCTCATTAAGTCTTTACATTACACTAGCAATGGCAGGAAACATTTCAGAACCCCAATTCCATTTATTTATTTTTTTGGCATGGATATGTGTGTACTGGTATGTGCGTGTGTACGCATGCCTGTGCAGGATTGTATGTGTGGGCAAGTTCACCTGTACATATGTGTGCATGTGAGTGTAGAGGCCAGAGGTTGATGTCACATGCCTCTCTTCACCTTAGATACTGAGTCAGTGTCTCTCACTTGAACTCAGAGCTTAACAACCCAACTAGTCTAGCTAGCCATCTTGCTCTGGGGTCCCCCCCCCATCTTTATATGCTGAGCTGTGGAATTACAGGCAGCCCGCATACACACAGCAGTTACATGGGTGTTAGGGAGCCAAACCTCTGTCCTTGTGCCTTCATGGCAATCTGTCCTTGTGCCTTCATGGCAATCTGTCCTTGTGCCTTCATGGCAATCTCTCCGACTTCTGAGCTATCTTCCAGCCTGGAATTTTTTTTTTTTTTTAAGTATAATTCACAAGAGCTGCTAAGATGGTTCTGAGGGTAAAAACATTTATTTCAAAAGCCTGTCAAACTAGGTTTAATCACCAGAACTCACCACATAAAGGTGGAAGGTAACACCTGGCTCCAAAGTTGCCCCCTTGCCTTTACATAGCCACGGTGACACATGCCTTTCTTCTCAGTATAATTAATAGGCTGGGGTGACGGCTTAGTGGGTAGGAGCACTTGCTGTGCAAGCATGAGTACCTGAGTTCAAATCCCTACCCCTACATAATAACAGCATGGCCATATACAAGCCACAACCCTAACGCTGTCTTGTGTGGAGACAGAAGGATTAATAGGGCTCATTGGCTGCCCAACCAGCTTCCAGGTTCAGGAATTGAAGTCAAGGCTTCATGCATGTTAGACAAGCACTCTACCAACTGGGCTGTATCCCCAGAGCCCCCCCCCTTTAAAGATTTGTTTATTTTATGTATGTAAGTACACTGTAACTATCTTCATGCACACCAGAAGAGGGCTTCAGATCCCATTACAGATGGTTGTGAGCCACCATATGGTTGCTGGGAATTAAACTCAGGACCTCTGGAAGAGAGGTCAGTGCTCTTAACTGCTGAGCCATCTCTCCAGCCCCAGCCTTTTCTCTTACCCATCTTTTATTTTGTTTTGTCTAATAGTCCTAGCTGTAGTCCTAGCTGGCCCTGGTACTTGGCTATAGAGACAGAACTAGTTTCAAACTCACAGTAACCCTGTGTGATGGCTGAACTCGCCAATTTAATGGGGTTTAGATTCTGGGTGTAAAAATAATTGTGGTTATGCCTGTGGGATTATCAAGATTAAGTTAATTAAAGTAGGAAAACCCACCCTACATGTGAGTGGTGTTAGTCCTTGGGTTGGAATCCTAGACCATTCACTGCTGTGTGTCTCCTAACCATAGATGCCAAGTGGCCGGCTCCCTCGTGTTCCTGCCTCTCTGCCTTCCCCAACAAGATGGGTTTGTATCCTGGAACTGTGAGCCAAAAACAAACTCTTCCTTGAATTGATTTTGTCAGGAGTTTTGTTTCAGCAACAGATAAGTACTCTAGCTGTATTTCTGCTGCTTTGATAAAGTATCTTGACCAAAAGTAACTTAAGGAATGAAGGGTTTATTTGGCTTACAAATCCAGACCACAGTCCATCATTCAGGGAATTGAGGATTGGAACTTGAAGGCTGACCTATTACAGTTATCACACAGATAACAGTTATCACTCAGACCAAGAAGTTCACTTTACATCCAAAGAAGTTGAGCTAGAACTATGGAAGATGCTGCTTGCAGGCTCCTAGGGAGGCTTGTGCTCAGCCAGCTTGCTTGATGAAGCTCACATCACCTACCCAGGGAATGGGTCCACCATTTAACAACCAAGACAATCCTCCACAGACATGCCACAGCCAATGTCTTCTCAACAATTCATTTAGATTCTCTTCCCAGATACTGCCAAGGACCAGCTTTGGCACAGAAAAGGGTTCTAAGAGAAGGGGTGTCTGGGAGTGTCGAAAAGAAATGACTTGAAGTCAAATCGTGGGTCCAAGCTGGCAGCCTAGGTTCTGAAGAGATGACTTTCCAAACTGTGTACTCTTCTCTCTCTCTCTCTCTCTCTCTCTCTCTCTCTCTCTCTCTCTCTCTCTCTCTCTCTCTCGTGCACGCACATGTGCACGCGCTATTCTAAAAGCTCTCTGGTTGAGACAGCTCTGCTAATAAAAATTCTAAAAGCAGCCGGGCGTGGTGGCACACGCCTTTAATCCCAGCACTCGGGAGGCAGAGGCAGGCGGATTTCTGAGTTCGAGGCCAGCCTGGTCTACAAAGTGAGTTCCAGGACAGCCAGGGCTACACAGAGAAACTCTGTCTCGAAAAACCAAAAAAAAAAAAAAAAAATTCTAAAAGCTATCTGGATAGCTGATGGTTTTTCTGACCAAGTCAGAAAAGCTGCTATAAAAAAAATTATTGGATCCTCTGGCCAAGTCAGTAATCCTGTTAAGAAAAACTTCTTGAAGAGCTGCCATTGCTCTCCAGAGATCTCCAGACAGCCCTCACTAGTAAAAATTCTAAAGAAGAACTGCTATCGGCTTTTGCTAGCTCATCTCATGCAGACCAAAAGCCCAGGGTTTTTTTTAATTTACATTAACAGTCCAGTCATTTACTTCAGGTTCCCTTTTGAATATTTTTTGAATCAGCATCCTGAGACTCCAGCTCTATGATTCTTTTTTTTTTTTTTTTTCGAGACAGGGTTTCTCTGTATAGCCCTGGCTGTCTGTGTAGCTGTTTTTGTTCCTTTATATTTGTGAAGCCCCCATAATTCATATTGCATCCTTATATTTTGCATAGTTTAAGAATCACATATATTTTGAACTCATGTATTTAGAGCCCTTCCCCACAGCCTCAGAGGCTGTCCTGAGGTCCCAGAGTTTACCATGTTGCTGAGACATTAGCCACACCTTCACCTTCTGGACTCACCTGCTGTTTCTAATTCCACTGGAGTCATTTACTTTAACAGAGAGGACATTCCTCAGAGAAATGTGAAAATATGTAATTATTATACACATAAGCTTTACGCCCACAGCAGTCATCAACACTCATGAAGGCTCACACCAGGGCCCTGTCCCAGGGATGGGAACCATGTCACCATGTCACTGTCCCCACCAGGGCCACACCAGCTTTGGCAAGATGCTTCTAGGTTACATCTCACAAACAGCTAAAGCTAACTGTGACAAGTAGCCTAATGCCTTCTGCCTAAGCTTCCGGAGGGCTGGGATTACAAGTGTGAGTCACTGTGCCTTTCTGAGTTGACAT
The DNA here is from genome assembly GCA_902729485.2 of Mus minutoides. NCBI lineage: Eukaryota > Metazoa > Chordata > Mammalia > Rodentia > Muridae > Mus > Mus minutoides. The sequence continues at coordinate 1,403,869 of LR749813.1, forward strand.
GTTATTTTATTTCTATGTGTATGGGTGCTTTGTTTGCAGGTATACCTGTGAAACGTGTGCATGCTTGGTGCCCGAGGAGGCCATAAGGGGGCATTGGATCCCCTGAACTGGAGTAGCAGATAGGTGTGTGCCATCATGTGGGTGTGGAGAATCCAACCCAGATCCTCTAGGATGCAGCCAGAGCTCTGAACGCCGAGCCACCCCTCCAGCCCCCATCTTATTCTTATTCTTATTCTTATTCTTATTCTTATTCTTATTCTTATTCTTATTCTTATTATTTTGGTTTTTCGAGACAGGGTTTCTCTGTGTAGCCCTGGCTGTCCTGGAACTCACTTTGTAGACTAGGCTGGCCTCGAACTCAGAAATCCACCTGCCTCTGCCTCCCAAGTGCTGGGATTAAAGGTGTGCGCCACCACCGCCAGGCATCTTATTTCTTAAGTTATGCTGTTAAAGTCTTTTTAAAAATATATTCTGGATACATTTAATTTATCAAATAAGTGGTTTCCAAACATTGCCCCTCCCACTCTGTGTGTTGCCTTTTAAAAAAAGATTTATTTATTTATTTATTTTTGGTTTTTCAAGACAGGGTTTCTCTGTATAGCTCTGGCTGTCCTGGAACTCACTTTGTAGACCAGGCTGGCCTCGAACTCAGAAATCCGCCTGCCTCTGCCTCCAGAGTGCTGGGATTAAAGGCGTTATTTATTTATTTAATGTATGTGAGTACACTGTAGCTGTACAGATGGTTGTGAGCCTTCATGTGATTGTTGGGAAATGAATTTTCAGACCTCTGCTTGCTCCTGTCAACCCCACTGGCTCCAGTCGGGCCGACTCTGCTCTCTCAGTCCCTGCTCCCTCTGGCCCAAAGATTTATTTATTATTATACATAAGTACACTGTAGCTGTCTTCTGACACACCAGAAGGAGGGCATCAGATCTCATTACGGGTGGTTGTGAGCCATCATGTGGTTGCTGGGAATTAAACTTAGGACCTTCAGAAGAGCAGTGAGTGCTCTTGACTGCTGAGGCATCTTGCCAGCCCTGTGTGTTGCCTTTTAAAATTAATGAATAGTATCATTCAAAGCAGAAAAGTTCTCTTATCTCCCCAAAGCCTGTTTCTTTCCTTCGGTTGTTGTGGTGTGGCTATCATATCTAAGAAGCTGTCACCAAGTGCTGAAAATTTGTACCTGTAAAGTCTTTAAAGAATTTTTATAACTTTAGCTCTTACCGTTAGATACTTGGTCCATCCCGAATCAGTGTCTGTATAGTGTAAGGCAGGAAATCCACCTTCACTCTTCTGTGTGATTAGGTGGGGCATGGCAGGCCTGTGCTAACTCCAGCACTGACGCTGAGATGAGAGCTTTGAGTGTGAGCGAGCCTGGGCTATGAAGCAGGACTCTGTGTCTAAAATCCAAAATGATTTTGCTATCTATGTTTTTTATCAAGGTCTACGTAACCTTGGCTGCTCTGGATCTTGATAGGTAGGTAGACTAGGCTGACCTGGAACTTATAGAAATCCACCTGCCTCTGCCTCCTACGTGCTGGGACTAAAGGCATGTGTCACCGTCCCCAGCTCGGATGACTTTTGGAAAAGACTTCTTCCTCCCACTGAATTCTCTCCATATCCTTGCTTAGCAACAGATTGGCCATAAAATGCATGGGTTTACCCTCTGGACTTTCAGTTCTAGTCCATTTATCAATATGGCTATGACAGCCTTCTATAGTCTTAACAAGAATCTCACATTAAAAGAAATTAATGTGGGGCTGCAGAGACAGCTTAGCAGTTAAGAGCACTGACTGCTCTTTCAGAGGTCCTGAGTTCAATTCCCAGCAACCACATAGTGGCTCATGACCATCTGTAATGGGATCCGATGCCCTCTACTGGTGTCTCTGAAGACAGCAACAGTGTACTCACACATATAAAATAAATAAATCTTGAAAAACAAAAAACATGTGGATACACATGTGCATGCATGTAATATAGTTGTGTGTATGTGCTCATGGGTGCACATGAGTGTGTGCACATGGAGGTTAGTGGTTTATATCAGATGTCAAGTTTGTTCTTCACTTAAAAACAGATTTATTTTATGTGTATGAGTATTCTGCCTGCGTTAGGTCTGTATATCTGGTGCTCACAGAGGCCAGTAGAGAGTGTTGATCCTGTGGAACTGGAATTACAGAAAATTATAAGCTGCCACATGGGTGCTGGAAATAGAACCTGGGTCCTCTGCAACAGCAGCCAGTATGCTTGGCGCTGAGCTGTCTCTCCAGTCCCCTACTTTATCTTCTTTGGGATAGGGTCTCCCACTGGACACAGTGCCCACTAATTGGCTAATCTTGGTTGGTAGTGAGCTCTGAATCTGGTCTCTGTTTTCTGCTATCTAGGATTATAGACCAGGGAGACCACACTGGCATTTTACATGTGCTCCGGGTCTGAATGCAGGTCCTCTCGAGTGTAATCCAGCACATAGGAGAGGCAGTAGGAAGAGCAGTCCGGGGTTGTCCTTGATTACATATTTTGTCTGAGGGCAGCCTAGGCTACATGAGACTGTCTTAAAATAACAAGACAAACAAAAATCAAAACCAGTGCAGTTAACTGTGCCGCCGTCATGTTTCTTTTATACAACATGCAATACTTTTATTGGTGAGTTGGCAAATGTTTTCTATAAAGGACCCAGGAGTAAGTATTTTAGGCTTTGTGGGAAAGGTAAGGTCACCACCGCCCATCCCTGCTACCATCCTTTCCCAACCTTTTAACAAAGTACAAAGCCAACCCTAGCTGGAGGGGATCTTCAAAAACAGGTCTGACAGGCCTGCTAGTGAGAAACTCACTTTTTTTTTGAGTTCACACTGTTAGATTTTAGTTACAGCCACCAATTATAAGGACTTACACACACACACAAAGCATACATGGCTAGCCAAAGAAACCTTATATATTAACTTCTGTCCTACAACAAAAGATTTTTCAAGTGAAAGAGTAGGTCCCTTTACTTTTGATTGTATTTAGCTCCTGAGTGAAAACAGTCTATTGAGCCAGAGACGGGTATGGCTCCCCACCCCCATCTCCAGTCTGTGTCTGAACTACTTGGCTGGTTGTAGTACAATTTATAACTGAGGTGTTATAGAGTCTCTAATATTTGACCACCGGCTTTTGCTAAAACCCAAGGTAAAGGTGATGTTCACTGAGTCCAAATGAGCTCTTAAGCAGAAAGTTATGTTTCTAAATAAATCCAGACTCTAGGCCGGAGCCTGATAATATTTTTAGTAGCTGGCCAGCAATCCTTTCGCCGCAGCTGCTTGAGTGTTTGGATTACAGGTATAAAATAGATCGATATGCTTCTAGGGTTTGATCATGGTTACCATGCTGTCAACAATCCTAAAAGTTATCCGATTATACTGTGCTGCCATGGGCATGGGGAGATGGAAATTGTCATGCTTTGGTGTCAGCCGTGTAAATTGATATTTCTATGAAAGGCAGTTAGGCAATATTTATTAGAATAAAAGCATGCCTACTCTTTGACCCAGTTCTTTTGTTTCTGGGTACCCAGAATGTACCCAGTATGTACAGTTCATGCTGGTAAACGTCTGGCCTCTGCTTTGTTCGTAAGCAAAATATTGGAAATGCCCTAAATTCCTATCAATAGAGCTTCAACAATTAGGGTCCAAGCCAGGTGCAGTGCCTGCAGGCCCAATGCTCACAGGAAAATGAAGCGAAAACAATACAGAGATAGAGGATAGCCTGGGCTACATAGTAAAACCCAGTCTCAGAGAAAAATTATGGTTCACATATAATAGTATATACTCACTTAAAATCGTGAGAATTCAGAACCATTAAAAAATCCAAAACACCTGGGTCTAATATAGCCCAGACTGGCCTTGAATTCTCTATGTAGTTAAGGACAACAATGAACTACTCATCTTTTTGCTTCTCCCTCAAAGCCCTGGGTTTACAGGACTGCAACATCACTGCTGGGGTTTCTTTCGTTTTTCTTTTTAAATTTTATAAATGTAGCCGGGCGTGGTGGCACACGCCTTTAATCCCAGCACTTGGGAGGCAGAGGCAGGTGGATTTCTGAGTTCGAGGCCAGCCTGGTCTACAGAGTTTTTTTTCCTGTCTGGAAAAAAACAAAAAACAAAAAATTATGTTACTTAAAAGTTTTCTAAGCTGAGTGTGGTGGCGCATACCTTTAATCCTAGCACTTGGGAGGCAGAGGCAGGCAGATTTCTAAGTTCAAGGCCAGCCAGGGCTATACAGAGAAACCTGTGTTGGAAACCAAACCAAACCAAACCAAACCAAAAAGTTTTCTAATAAGTTTTGGCTATCTCGGGGCTGGTGAGATGGCTCAGCGGGTAAGAGCACCCGACTGCTATTCCGAAGGTGATAAGTTCAAATCCCAGCATCCACATGGTGGCTCACAACCATCCGTAACGAGATCTGGCTCCCTCTTCTGGAGTGTCTGAAGACAGCTACAGTGTACTTACATATAATAAATAAAATTAAAAAAAAAAAAAAGTTTTGGCTATCTCGGAGCTCTCTGGGTAGAACAGGATGACCTCGAATTGACAGCGACCCTCCTGCCTTTGCCTTTCCAGTGCTGGGATTAAAGCATGTGCCAGCACACACAGCAAATGTATTCCTCCTTTTTGGTTAATGACTCTGAACATATTTTTAATTTTTTAAAAAAATTATGTGGCTGTGTCTCTGCATGTGAGTGCAAGTACCTGAGAAGGGCTAGAAGCAGGTGTGAGATCCCATGGGGTTGAAATTAGGTGGTTGTGAGCCACTTGTCACAGGTGCTGGAAACCAAACTCTTGTCCCCTGGAAGAGCAGTGTTCACTCTTAGGCACCGAGCCATTTCTTCAGCCCTGACTTTAGTATCTGAAAACATACTAGAGCTAGCAAGGACACGCCAGTCCTCATCACCTCCCAGTAACCAACTGAAGCCTTAGGGCTGCCATTTTACCTTTATACACATAGGCATTTCTTTTTTTTTTTTTTTTTTTTTTTTTTTTCGAGACAGGGTTTCTCTGTATAGCCCTGGCTGTCCTGGAACTCATTTTGTAGACCAGGCTGGCCTCGAACTCAGAAATCCGCCTGCCTCTGCCTCCGGAGTGCTGGGATTAAAGGCGTGCGCCACCACGCCCGGCCACATAGGCATTTCTTACATGAAAAGATTTTATACAAAATAACAATAGTATTTTATATGTAGACCTTTATCTAAGGACATTCATCTGAAAAAAAAAATCCTTTATGATTGGTTAGTTTGAAACTGTATCTAAACAATGTCCACACAAATTTGCATCTTCCGTTGGGTGCATTTTTTTTTTTTTCCGAGACAGGGTTACTCTGTGTAGTCTTGGCTGTCCTGGAGCTCACTCTAGGCACTTTAAATCTGAACAATCTGCCCCTTAAATGCTGTGATACTTAACTATTATCGGAGCCAAACAACATCCATCTTCAGGAATTTAGCTGTGCCCAAAGAACATCATCTTTGAAGGAGGGACCAAGAGGGTCTTGGAACCCTCACCTGGGCATGCCTGCTATCGATACCAGCTGTTGAACGTACTTCTGCCCTAATTGCGTGTAGCCTGGGGAGGGGCTAGAGTGTGGGCTGGAGAGCAGTAGGGAAATGGGCTCCATCCATGCCGGGAAGCCTTCATTTCTACTGGATAAACTTTCCAGTGCAAACTTATTTGAAGGAGAGTGATTACTCACTTGCTTGTTAAGTGACTTGTCACCTATGATCTGTAAATGAGCCCAATAAACTAATTTGTGCTTCAGGGGAAATTTTCCTATCATCATACTTTGTTGTTGGGACTGCGTGTGTAGAAAGTTTTAGCCACAAATGTCATGATCTCATTGCAGAACTACAATTTATATATGCAAATATTTTGCTGGGGGAACGATCCGAACATTTTAAGGGAACCAAATATTGTGTATTCTAGGGTCCTGGTATCCTGGAGCTTTGAACTGCGGCGCATGCTTACAAGCCAGGTATTTTCAATTCAAATAATCCTCCCAAAGTAACCGGCAGTCCTCGTTTTACCACTGACCCAAGACAAGCCACAATTTTGGTCTTGATAGCTGTGGCCTCTATAGCAGGGCCAAGAGCAGGAGTACTGGAAGGCTCTTTCACGCCTTCAAGCCCAGAAAAGCCTCCTCTGAATATAGATACAAAATAAGAGCAAGTGAGAGTGGAGGCTGTGTGGAGAGAACATTAGTGAAGGTGCGGGCGGACATCAGACTCGGCGTGGGAGAGGAAGGGAGGGCCGGTGTCGGTAGACAGAAGCCGAGAGGCAGTGGGGGAAAGTCGGCTCCACAGCGCTGAATCCCCCCCAACCGCCTCTCGGAGGTAGGAGCTCCAGGACCAACCGACCGGTGAGCTAGGTCGGGGAGCCAGCCTCCGCTTGGATCCGCGGGCGTTTGCGAGGCAGTCTGCAGCCGGTTTTTCCAGGGGCTGGAAGGATCTGGAACTAGGGGCAGACTCCAGGAGAAGCCTCCACTTGCCTGGCCGCACCCCGGGGCAAATTGCAAGGCGCGCCCTTAGCAAGTGACTCAACCCACTGCATGACGTTAGGTGTAACAAGTCAGGTCCCACGCCTCCGCCGTGGGAAATAGTCCCCGGCTCCGCCCCGTGTTGTGTGCGCAGCCAATCCCCGCCAGGTAGGGCGTGGCTAACGCAGCCCCCTTGGATTCCTCCGCTCGAGTCCGCTGTCGAGAGGTCGAGGGAGTCGCCATTTTGGATGCCGAGCGGCTCCGCGGAAGTCGTCTTCTTCCGTTTTCACGTCCGGATCCCTCCAGGTGAGCGTGCCCTCCTTAGACCTAAGCACCTTTGTCTCCCTCTTCCATCTACGCCCCGCTTTTGCGGGACCCCAGCGTTAGGCGTTAGAACCGTGAGGTCAGGCCATCCGCGCCGTGTCAGCCCTGGCAGTCGGGGGTCAGGCCTGAGGTCGAGCTCCGGTCGTGGGAGGAGGTGGGACCGCCGAGACCGGTGCTGGCGTCGCTGTTCCCCCGGGCACGAACCGGGCTCTGGGGAGACACCCCTCTGCTGTGTCGTCGGGTCGGAACCCTGAGGGAGGCCTTGTCTCCACCGCCGCGGTTGCTGCGGGGTGAGTCAGACCGGGAGAGCCCGAGGTAGCGCTCCTCTTCCGGGTCCTGGGGTCAGGCGTGGCCCTCAGGACCTTGAACTTGAGCTAGGATGCGGACCGAACCAGGGCTGCCACCGACTGATGGCAGAGGGAGGCTACGGGGGCTTTCTGTGTTCTGTCTGATGTTGAATGGCTCCCGGAGGAGACTGTCATTCCTTTTGTTGTGCCTTCGTGGTGTTTGTTCTGGTTTTTTTTGTTGTTGTTGTTCTTACCAGAACAAAACAGTATAATTCCTCCATCAAACTAATCAACCTATGTTTCATTGTTTAAGTCATACTTTTCCGTATGCATGTCTTTTTCCAGCTTTGTCCGTACATCTGTTAACATCTCACACCCTTCAAGGTTTTTTGACCTTCGTGGGGGGACTTCATCGCATCCTTGTGTTTAAGTCACGCAGCTTGTTAACATTTTCACTTGATAAAAACACTGCTTTCATCCCCAGATTACTTTTCGTAGCCCTTCTCTTTTCTTCTTGTGCCTCTGGTTTCTAACAAGACCCGAGCCTCTAGAGTCCTTAAGTAGACTCTAGTCCACTTCATTTACGCTCTAATCGGGATCAAGTCCAAATTATATGTAACCTTTTGTGGTTTAAAGTGCCAACACTTCGCAAAACGAAGTGTAGTCTGAGAAAATTATTTCAAGTGGAACCCTTAAATTACTGATAGCGAGGTTTCCTTTTTTTTTTCTTTAAATATTTATTTTTATTTTATGTGAATGGTGTTTTGCCTAGACCCTTTGTCTACGGTCCCAGGTATATCTGTATCATGAGTGTGCTTGGTGCCTGTGGCGTTCAAAGAGGGTTTCAGATCCCCTGGAGCTAGAGTTACTGGGCAGTTCTGAGCCACCATGGGGGTGTTGAGAATTGAACCTAGGTCCTCTGCACGTAAACATCCGATAGGCTAGGAGCTGGATTGACTGACCAGGAGGAGGGCTTGGCACTTAGAGGCCCTTCTTTTTGCTACATGTCAGTTTTTGTTTCATGTATTTTGAATCTTTTCTCATGAGAGGCATTCAGAGTTACAGTTGTGTTTTCTTAGTGAACTCACCTATTTAGATGGCGTGCTCCTCCTGTTAACAGGAATTAGCTGGTTCTTTTTTCATCCGGACACTTTGGGGACAGGTTTGTTTTGTAGTCTAGGCTGGGTTACACTCATGATCCTCATGCCTGTGTCTCTCATGCTGGGAACCACCTATGCACCAGTAGTCTTTTCTTTTATGTGTATGCATGTTTTCCTGTGTGTATGTCCATATCACGTGTATGTATGGTGCCCTCATAGGCCAAAAAGAAGGCATCAGATTCCCACCCCATTCCCCGTGTGTGTGTGTGTGTGTGTGTGTGTGTGTGTGTGTGTGTAGTTTACAGCAGTTGTGAGCCACCATGTAGGTGCAGGGAATACAGGGTCATGTGGAAGAGCAGCGTGTGTGTGTGTGTGTGTGTGTGTGTGTGTGTAGTTTACAGCAGTTGTGAGCCACCATGTAGGTGCAGGGAATACAGGGTCATGTGGAAGAGCAGCCCGTGAATGCTCTTGACTGATCTGAGGAGCCATCTCTTTACTGCCCTGGATCACCTGCTGTTCTTTGTTGTTGCTGTTGCTGCTCTTGCTGCTGCTGTTTTTAAGACAGAGTCTCATTATATAGCCAAGACTGGTATAGAACTTGCTATGTAAACTGGACTGGCTTCAAAGTCAGATCCCCCCTCGGAAGGCAGAGGCAGGTGGATTTCTGAGTTCGAGGACAGCCAAGGCTATAAAGAGAAACCTTGTCTCGAAAAACAAAAAACAAAACAAAACAAAACAACAACAACAAAAAAAGTCAGATCCCCCAACCTCTGCTTCCCAACTACTGGTATTAAATCCCTTTGCCACCACACCCAGCATCATCTGTCTTTTAATGGTATTTTTTCCATTCCCATTAGTTATATAACTCGCTGGATATTTGGATGTCTACTTACCTTCTGTTTGGTCACTTTCTCACTGCTTTGCTTCTTCTGGTTATTTGGTCACTTTGTAGTTTTCCAGTGTGTTTTAAAGCAGCGATGGCTAAGGGGTGAAGTGGGCTGATAGCTTTTCCAGACCCCAGTTTTGATTCCCAGCACCCATTTCTGGTGTCTTCCCTGTAACTCTAGCTCCAAGGATCTCTGATGCCCTCTTCTGGCCTTCTGAGGACTCCCGTCTGCTTGTGGCTTACACACACACACACACACACACACACACACACACACGAATAAAAAGAAAAATCTTTAGGCACTGGAGAGGTGGCTTGAGTAAGAGCACTGACTACATTTCCAGAGGACTCTGATTCAATTCCCAGCACCCACATGGCAGCTGACAACAGTCTGTAACTCTAAGATCTGATACCCCTACACAGACATACATGCAGGCAAAACACCAGTGCACATAAAATAAAAGTAAATAATTAAAAATATGTGTATGTGCATGTACATATGTGTGATATTGCTCTTGAAGTGATAGATGTGGCTATGTTTTTAGCGATTGTTTTTCCATTTATGGTAGAGTATACAAATGTTTGCATTATATAGGTTCTTTTTCCTTCTTTCCCTTAGGTAATGGTTATACTAAGTATTACACTTATGTACATTGAAAATCCTAGGCTGGGTGTGGTGGCGCATTTAATCCCAGCACTTGGGCGGCAGAGGCAGGCAGATTTCTGAGTTCGATGCCAGCCTGGTCTACAAAGTGAGTTCCAGGACAGCCAAGGCTACAGAGAGAAACGCTGTCTCGAGAAAAAAAAGAAAGAAAGAAAAGAAAATCCATAAGTGTTATTCTAAACTGTCAAGTTTAACAGAGTTGAGAGAAACAGTCCATTACATGTATTGATATATTTGTCATTTACGTATCTTTATGTGTGAAGTGGTATGTGGTACTGTGTGTGTTCAGGATAACTAGAATTGATTTTCTTTTTCTACCATTTTGTGGGTTCTGGGGCATGAACTCAGATCGCCAGGCTTGCCAGCAAACACTTTTACACTGAGCTATCTCATTGGCCTCCTTCTTCGTCTTCTTCGTCGTCTTTTTTTTTTTTTTTTTTTGGTTTTTCGAGACAAGATTTCTCTGACCAGGCTGGCCTCGAACTCAGAAATCCACGTGCCTCTGCCTCCCGAGTGCTGGGATTAAAGGCGTGCGCCACCACACCCAGCTTCATTGGCCTTAGCAGTTTTTTTTTTTTTTTTCTTTTCTTAATGTATTTGTATTTTCTGTGCATCAATCTTTTGCATACATGTATGTGTGTGAGTGTCAGGTCTTGGAGGTATAGACAGTTGTGAGCTGCCATGTGGGTGCTGGGAATTGAACCTGGATCCCCTCGGAAAAAAACAATCAGTGCTCTGAACTGCAGAGCCATCTTGACAGCCCTCCTTAGCAGTTCTTTTATAGCAGTTCTCCTGAAGACAAACTTCTCTTTCCCTCACGAGAGCATGTCTGGTTTTCTCTTTAGTTCTGAGGATGTTTTGGTGGATGTAAGGTTTCTAAGTTGATGGTTCCTTTCTTTCAGTAGTTTGAAATGACTTTGTTTTCTTTTGGTCTCTATGATCTCAGGTAAAATTTATAGATTGCCCTCATTTCTGCTTTTTGGGACCTTGGATGTGTTGCTGGACTGGCCTCAGGTGATCCTCCCTACTCATCCCTGGGGCAGAAATGAGTTCAAAACTACAAATTGAGTTTCAAAACAGCTAGGTAAACACAAGGAAACCCTATCTTAGAAAAAAAAAATAGATCTCTGTCTGATTTTGAATTCAGCAATTTGATTATGAAAGGATGAGGCATAAATCTCTATGTTTGTTGTTTGGAGTTTTTCAAGTCCATGTGTTTATGTGTGTTAATTTAGGGGAATTTCTAGCTAATATTTTTTTTGCTTTTTTTTTTTTTTTCATAGTATAAAGCTCAAATCTAGGGCATCTTGCAAATGTTTTAACATTGAGCTATATTTCCAGCCCTTCTGGAATTTGATATACACAGGCTCCTCTGTTGTTTTGACAATATTTTAGGCTTTGTTAAATTAAAAAAAAAATTTGAGACTATAATTTAATTACATGCCCCCTTTTCTTTCTTTCTTCTAAGTCCTCCTGCATGCCCTTCCCTGACACTCTTCATGTGAATGGTCCCCAACCTCTGTTTTCTCTATATAGCCCTGGTTGTCTTGGAATTCATTCTGTAGACCAGGCTAGCATCAAACTCAAGAGATCTGACTGTCCCTACCTCCAGAGTGCTGGGATTAAAGGTGTGCGCTACCACTGCCTGGTGTACTTTGTTCATTTTTATTTGTGTGTGTTTATGGGTTTGGTATATGTGTTTAGTGTACATGCACATGTATGTGCAGGTGTGTACATCTGTGTTCTTGCATGGAGTCCTGAAGTGGGTGTCTGGTGTTGTCCTAGCACATTGTCTTGCACATTGAGGCAAGGTGTCTCTGAACCTGGGATTCAAATTTTCTTGGTGAGGCTGGAAGCCAGCAAGCTTCAGTGGGTCTGGCTGCACTTAGATCAGTGCTAGGATCACAGGCGTATAATGTCTTTATTGATCACTTGGGAATTTCACAATATGCACCCTGTCTTAGTTAAGAGTTTTACTTCTGTGAACAGACACCATGACCAAGGCAACTCTTATAAGGACGACATTAAATTGGGGCTGGTTTACAGGTTCAGAGGGTCTTAAAGCCCATGCCAACGGTGACATACCTAATCCAACAAGGCACACCTTCTAACAGTGCCACTCAGGGGCCAAGCATATACTAACCCATCACGCACCCTGTCACACTCACTTCTCAGTCCTCCCATGTCTGCCCCCACCCTTGTGACACCCCCCTCTGTTTTGGGAAATATTAAAACTGATTACAGCAAGTTCCCACGCTTGAGCCAGTTTCTCTCTGCCTGGCATGCATCACTCTCGCCTCGCCGCCTCGGGCTCCAGGCTAGCCCAGCAGACCATCTCTGGAGCCTCTAGTTCCTTCTCAGCCATCCACCCCCTGTGGTCGACAGTCACAGTTCCCCTCAACCCAGCAAATCAAAACTCCAGAAGCTTATAATTAATCAGTCAGATTTATATATCAACAAATTCTCAATTCATAAGATGTCCACACAATATATCAGCCAATTGATAATGAGATAAGCTGCCCACCTAGATTAGACAAGTTACCCCAATTATTTTATTCCTATATATTATATCTACCTGTGACTGTTTAAAGCCACACTGAATCTGAATCATCCTGTCTTGCTTCTTTCCCCTCTCCCTGCTCCCTGTCTCTGCAACTTTTAGCCCCGCCTCCCTTTTCCCTGTTCACTCACAGGCCTCTTGCTGCACTAATACTTAAATTAATTGGACAGGGAAAATCCCCCTCCCCAATAAAAATAAAAGGACCCCCCCCCCATGTTAGTCTAATTTGTGTTGCCTGGTGGAGCATGGTCAAATTCCCAGTAACCAGCCGTTAAAAAAAAGTCTTTCCCCATCCATACATTTCCACCTTGACCCCTGCTGCTGGAAGTCCTCAATTGTGGAGATATACTTCAGCATCTTTAGCACAAGTTTTTTTCTTTCTTTTTTTAAGATTTATTTATTTTATTTATATGCGTACACTGTAGCTGTCTTGATACACACCAGAAGAAGGCATCTGATCCCATTACAGATGGTTGTAAGCCACCATGTGTTTGCTGGGATTTGAACATGGGACCTTCAAAAGAGCAGTCAGTGCTTTTAATGGCTGAGCCATCTCTCCAGCCCTAGTCCATTTTTTCTAACTAGTGTATAGGGCTTGTTATATATAGAAGGCATTCAATATATACTTGTTGTAGAGGCTATTTGAACATGTAGAGCCCAGAAGTGAACCTCCAGTGTTGACCTCAGGAGTTGTCAACCTTGTTTTTTGAGACAGGTTCTTAAGTGAAAACCTGGAGCTCACGTGGTAAGCCAGGCTGGCTGGCTACTCTGACCCCCAGGGATTTGCCTGTCTCTGTCTGCCCAGTTTTCTATGTAGTTGCTGGGGATTTAACTCAGGTTGTTAGATCTGAGCAGCAAGTACTTTGCCAATTACACAGTCTCTGCAGTACCCCCACTGTGCCCCCATTTTCTTTTTTTCTTTTTAAAATCACATTTATTCTCTCATACATTATATCCTGTAGGAACCCCCTCCCACGCGCTCGCCCGCGCTCCGGCCAGCAAAGCCGCTCGCAAGCTGCCCGGGCTCTGGGAAGGCCTCAGGGCTCTGAGAGGCCCCGCCTCCGAGAGGCCCCCAGCTCTGAGAAGCCTCCAACTCTGAGAAGCTCCGGGCTCTGGGAAGGCCAGCTGGCTCCCCGGCTGGCTGTCAGTCAGGGAAGAGAGACCAGTGCGCATGCACAGCTCTCTCTTCAGGCCTTCCTCAAGCAATAGCCCCTCCCAAATGGGCAATATGCTAATGGATGTGGCTTGTGGCACCAATGAACAGGCCACATGCAGATGAGGTGTGGCTTGGTGCACCAATCCGCATCCACTACGACACCCTTCCCCCCTCCCTGGGAGAGTATAAAAGCAGCAGCTCTGCTGCTGTCCTGGGTCCTGGGAATCTACTATCAAGGTGCTCCAGAATAAAGCTGACATGGTGGCATGACTTTCTTGCTGGTAAAGGGAGGCACGCTGCAATATCCTATCCTCGATTTCCTCTCCCTCCACTCTTCCCAGTCCCTCCCCTCTTCCCAGGGGAGCCTGGATCAATTCCTCTGTTTCCCTTTAAAAGAAAAGAAAAAAAAAAAAAAGGAGGCCTCCCAGGGATGACCACCAAACATGGTCTAAATGAGATACAGTGACTGGCTGCAAACCCTCATGTCATGGCTGGACATGGCAACCCAGTAGGAGAAAAGGGTCCTAGCATAGGCAACAGAGTCAGAGACAGCCCTCATTGTTGCAAGTCCCACAAGAACACCAAGCTATACAACCATAAGGTATATGCAGAGGACCTAGCTCAGACCCACACAAGGTCCATGTTTGCCATTTCCTTTTCTCTGAGCTCCTGTGAGACCCGCTTAGTTAATTCTATGGGCTATGTTCATTTTGTTGTTGTTGTTGTTGGTTTTTTTTTTTTTTTTTTTTTTGAGACAGGTACTCACTCTGTAGACCAGGCTGGCCTCGAACTCAGAAATCCGCCTGCCTCTGCCTCCCTAGTGCTGGGATTAAAGGAGTGGGCCACCACGTCCGGCTCTGTGGGCTATGTTCTTGTGGTATCCTTGACCTCTCTGGCTTCTACAATCCATCTTCACCCTGTTCCGTGGGCACACTCCCGTTCTCCTTGTGCATGTGATCTGAGCTCTATTATAGTTTATAGTGCAATAAAGGACTCAGTGGTACATGGTATGGGTCATTTACCTGGGGTTTGGCCTCAGGTGAATTTAGGTTTTAGTTTAGTGTGTCTCCCTATATTGCCCAGGCTGGAACTATTAGATTCAAGGAATCTTACCACCTTTTTTTTCAGATTTCAGATGCCATGCCTGGCTTGTGTTTAAGTTTAATTCTCAGTTATACCCACTGCTGCTGGTTGACTTGGTGCAGGTTACTAGAAAGTGAAGTATAATAGTTGTTAATGCTTTTCTTTCTTCCTACTTCCAATTCATCTCTGCTATGAGTGCCGGAGAATATTGATACCGTTTGGATGTATCAACGCATATTCTGCTAAAGTATTGGCATTAGAGTATTCTGCTAGAATACAAGCTTCTTGTTTTCTTGAACTTGGGATTTTACACATACACCTCCTTGTGCTTGGGAGGTTTTTGGTTTGAGATGGCATCTTGACACATGTCCACTTGCGCTACCACACACGGTGCCGATTCTTCCTTACAAGTGTCTGTGTTGTCTTTAGGATGCAGCTTCCTTAGGCTTTGCCAGCTGGAGGACCTTCTATTGTGGTTGTCCTAAGAATTTGGGTCATTTCTTTTTTTTTTTTTTTTTTTTTTTTGGTTTTTCGAGACAGGGTTTCTCTGTATAGCTCTGGCTGTCCTGGAACTCACTTTGTAGACCAGGCTGGCCTCGAACTCAGAAATCCGCCTGCCTAAGGCGTGCGCCACCACGCCCGGCTTGGGTCATTTCTTTACCATAGGTTTCTCAGGCTTACTTCTGTTGGGGTTTGGGGCAGATATTGTAAGGCCACACTGTCTTGTTCATTCTTGTATGGTTAGTGGTATCATACAGTCTCCAGTCACTCCCAATTGAGAGACTCTAGGATTAAAGGTTTGCTTTTTCAAGCACTGTGATAGCTTTCTGGGTTTTAATTATGTTTTAATTATGTTTTCTTCAGTAGATATAATTTCCTTGTGATAATTGGAGGCTGTACTTTCCTAATGCCCAGAATCTAGCCAGGTTCTGACACACAGTCAGTAAATTCTTGTTGAATGGATGGATCGTATTTCATCATAATGGGTCAGAGATGCTTTCTGACTCTGGATAGAAGTTATCAGTGTAGTATAAAGGTTTCTGGTGGCCATTTCACACACACACAAAAAGTATCCTATTATCTTCCGACAGTGCTTTTTACACAAGCCAATGCTAGCCCTAGTGCTTGTACTGTCTGTCTGTTATTTGTCTTTCTCTTGCTTACTTTATCAGATTTAGCTTCTGCTTGGATATTGTATTGCTTTAAAGTTTTGAGTCCAGAAATAAAGTTGAGAGAAATAAAAATTATACTCTCATGAGACAGAATATACAATGGTCAATGCACAGTATGCATCCTGTGTTTATGTGTCTTGTGTTTATGTCAACTGTAATGGCTGCTTGGTACAGTTTTTGGTTAATAGCACTCTGTCTTAGAACTTCATATAGCAGGTTCTTGCTTTCCCACTCTTTTATATATAACAATATAACACTTTGTGTCTAAGTAAATGCTAACGACATTTCTGAAGTACCAGACAATAGTCTTTCTCAAAGACTCAGATTTAATAACAATATTTGAGAAATTAACATGAGATTTTGAGTTTGGTTCTAACTTTGGCAATCTTTCTTTCTTAATAAGTCATCATTTTTTTTTTTGTTTTTGTTTTTGTTTTTTTTCGAGACAAGGTTTCTCTGTGTAGCCCTGGCTGTCCTGGAACTCACTCTGTAGACCAGGCTGGCCTCGAACTCAGAAATCCGCCTGCCTCTGCCTCCTGAGTGCTACGATTAAAGGCATGTGCCACCACGCCTGGCTGCAAGGTCATCATCTTTGAAAGATTTTAAGAAAACATTATTTATTTTATGTATGTGAATACACTGTTGCTCTCTTCAGAGACACCAGAAGAGGGTGTCAGATCCCGTCACAGATGGTTGTGAGTCACCATATGGTTGCTGGGAATTGAACTCATGACCTCTGGGAGAACAGTCAGTACTCTTAACCACCAAGCCATATCTCTAGCCCAAGTTTTTTTTTTTTTTTTTTTTTTTTGGTTTTTCCAGACAGGGTTTCTCTGTATAGCCCTGGCTGTCCTGGAACTTACTCTGTAGACCAGGCTGGCCTCGAACTCAGAAATCCGCCTGCCTCTGCCTCCTAAGTGCTGGGATTTTTTTTTTTTAAATGGAATACTTCTTGCCTTATTTTTGTTGTTTTGTTTTTTGAGACAGTCTGTCTCTGTAGTAATGGCTATCCTGGAACTCATTATATAGACTATGCTGGTTTCCACCTCACAAGAGTACTGCCTGCGCCTGCTTCCTAAGCACTGGGACTGAAGGAGTACACGGCCGGGGATGATGCCTGACTCCTTGTCTTTTTAATCACCCTCCTCCCATGGCCAGTACTTATATACCTTCTTTTAGATCTCATATCTACTTGTTCCTATGCACTCAGTTCTTTGAACAATGGTAAAATATATGTAAACAAGTTATTTAGATCATGTCATTGGTTTAGAAAAACGCTAGGGACTGAAGGGGTAGCTCAGTGGGTAGAGATATGCTCAGCATGTACACAGCTCTGCGCTCAATTCCCAATACCAGACAGACAAAAAGGAAGAGACCACTCTGGCCTATGTTACTAGTTTGCTTCTAAATCCTGCTAGTTCCTGAACTAATTTGGGCTCTTCATTGTACTGCTACTTTTTCTAGGAGGAGCAGGACAACATGCTGGGCTCTGGTTTCAAAGCTGAGCGCTTACGAGTCAATTTGAGATTAGTTATAAATCGTCTTAAACTGTTGGAGAAAAAAAAAAGTGAGTACCATTACTGTACCAACCTCACCCCCACCCCTTTTCTTTTATTGGCGGCCAGCATCCCAAGCTGGATCTCTCAGGCTAGTGCTGTGGAGTTTCTCAGAGCTGTGTTGTCAGGCTACTGTCTGCCTCTTGTATATAGTTACACTGAGACACTTGGTTGCAGAGAAAGGGACATGATGTTGACCCCTCTGTATTCCTGTGCTCTGCATCCATGGGTTTCACATCTGTGCATTCAAGTGAATGCTGGTCAGAAGTATTCAGAGAAAAAAACACATTATAACAACCATTTATGTAGCATTTCTATAATCCAGTATAAGTAATCTAAATGTGGTTAAAAGTATGCAAGAGGCTAAGCATAGATGATCTGCACTTTTTTAAAAAGATTTATTTATTTATTTAATTAATTAATTTATTTATTATATGTAAGTACACTGTAGCTGTCTTCAGACACTCCAGAAGAGGGAGTCAGATCTCCTTACGGATGGTTGTGAGCCACCATGTGGTTGCTGGGATTTGAACTCAGGACCTTCAGAAGAGCAGTTGGGTGTTCTTACCCGCTGAGCCATCTCACCAGTCCACATTTTTTTTTTTTAAACCATTTTCTTTGTCTTAGGCACTTGCGCCTCCTTATTGTGGTGTACATAGGTATCCTGGAGCCAGTGGCTCCTGAGTTGGCAGTGCCAGCCAGTGTAAAGTCTTACCTGTACAGGAGGGCAAATTCTAGAGCAGTAATGAGGGGAGTAGATGTGCTAAGGGGCTGTGAGGTGGGCTACTGTAGCTTACCGCAGCCGTCTTCTCCGGTGGGTGAGGTCTGCCTCCTGGCCAGGCCCGTGCACTGCTGCTGTGTGACTGGAGTGGGGTTTGTGTCCCAGCGGAACTGGTGGGTGAGGTCTGCCTCCTGGCCAGCCCGTGCACTGCTGCCGTGTGACTGGAGTGGGGTTTGTGTCCCAGCGGAACTGGCGCAGAAGGCAAGGAAGGAGATTGCTGATTACTTGGCTGCTGGAAAGGATGAGCGAGCACGCATTCGTGTGGAGCACATAATCCGGGAGGACTACCTTGTGGAGGCCATGGAGATCCTGGAGCTGTACTGTGACCTGCTGCTGGCGCGCTTTGGCCTTATTCAGTCTATGAAGTAAGATATCTCGCCTCAGAGGCTAAGCATATCTGGAATTTGAGGATGGAGTAATAGTTTCTCAGTCTGTGTGGCTCTGCAGCAGGCTAACACTGAGAGTTCTTTCACATTCCCAAGGATCTTTTGCCTGTTAGTGAAAAGCAAATCCTGAAGTCCAGTGTTCCAGGTTTGGATCAGCTTGTCTGAGATTTGTGTACTTGGGCATTTTACTTAGCTTTAGTTTCTCCAAAAGCAAAATAGGGAAATGAAATTGCTAGAATGCCAGTTACCAGAAGCCACTGTATTGTGAAATAACTGTGGATGTCATCTGGTATGTGACTATGGCTTTTGTTGGTTTGTTTTAAAGGGTGTTAAATGACATATCTTTATCTTCATTAGGGAGCTAGACTCTGGTCTAGCTGAATCCGTGTCTACACTGATCTGGGCTGCTCCTCGGCTCCAGTCAGAAGTGGCTGAGTTGAAAATAGTGAGTATAAGCAACTTCCGTACTGTCTGCAGGTTTTGTTATAGACACAGTCTCACTGCATCACTGGCCGGTCTTGCTGGCCTGGAACTCCCAGAAATCTGCTCTTCTCTGCCTCTGAGTGCTGTAATTAAAGGAAATGCCACCATGCCCAGCCCATGTAGGTTTTTTTGTATCATTATAAAGTCTGTTTATTGAACTGGGTATCTTGTGCACAAGCTTCTGGCTTTGAAATAGCCTTTGTTAATCAGTTACTACTTTTCACATCTTCATAGCATAGAAGAATTTTGAGAATTTGAACAACTTTCTTTAGAGGTCTATATTTATGTGCTAAAGGTTGTTGCCTGTCTTAGTCAGGATTTCTATTGCTGCCACAAAATGTAATGACTAAGAAGCAGGTGGGGGAGGAAAGGGTTTATTTAGCTTACACTTCCACATCGTGGCTCATTACTGAAGGAAGCCAGGACAGGAACTTGACAGGGCAGGAACCTGAAGGCAGGAGCTGATGCAGAGGCCATGGAGGGGTGCTGCTTACTGCCTTGCTCTTCATAGGTTTCTCAGCCTTCTCTCTTATAGAAGTCAGGACTACCAGCCCGGGGATGGCACCACTCACAATGCCCTCCCCTCCCCTGAGGAAACTGAGAAAATGCCTTACAGCTAGATCTCATGGCGGTATTTCCTCAGCTGAGGTTCCATTCTCTCTGATGACTCCAGCTTGTGTCAAGTTACAAACAAAACCAGCCAGTACAGTACCTTAAGTTAGTTTTTGGTTGGCTGTAGTAGTCTGTGCACAGTCCCTGTCCTTTGGAGGCTGAGGCAAGAGCATGAGTAAAGGCTATCCTGGACTTCATTCCATGACCTTTCTCAGAAGGGACAGGAGGTGGGGAGGGACAGGGAGAAAAGCATGTATTTGACACATGTACATTTGCTTTTTGTCATCTTGTTTTTGGGGTGCTGGGGGTCAAACTTAGGCCTTCACACACTGAGCAGGTGTCTATTGCTGAACTATGTTCATCTCCAGAACATTTTTGTTGTTGGTTTTTTTTTTTTTTAGATTTATTTTATTTATTATATGTAAGTACACTGTAGCTGTCTTCAGGCATTCCAGAAGAGGGCGCCAGATCTCATTAAGGATGGTTGTGAGCCACCATGTGGTTGCTGGGATTTGAACTCATCACCTTCGGAAGAGCAGTTGGGTGCTCTTACCAGCTGAGCCATCTCACCAGCCCCCTTTTTTTTTTTTTTTTTTTTTTTTGAGACAGGGTTTCTCTGTGTAGCCTTGGCTGTCCTGGAACTCTCTTTGTAGACCAGGCTGGCCTCGAACTCAGAAATCCACCTGCCTCTGCCTCCCAAGTGCTGGGATTAAAGGCGTGTGCCATCACGCCCGGCTTGTTGTTGGTTTTTAAGCTCTTTATGTGTATGAGTGTTTGCCTGCCTGCATGTATGTATGCATATCATGTCCTTGCCTGTTTTCTGCAGAGGCTACAAGAGTTCCAGGTTCCCTAGAACTGGAGTTATAGGCAGTTGTGAGCTGCCATAGCAATGCTATTTTTCTTTTCTCTTTTCTTTCTTCCTTCCTTCCTTCCTTCCTTCCTTCCTTCCTTCCTTCCTTGATATAGAGAATCTTAGGGTTTCTATTGCCGTGAAGAGACAGCATGACCATGGCGACTCATAACAGAAAACATTTAATTTGGGGCTGGCTTACAGTTCAGAGGTTTTTTTTTTTTTTTGGTTTTTCGAGACAGGGTTTCTCTGTGTAGCCCTGGCTGTCCTGGAACTCACTTTGTAGACCAGGCTGGCCTCGAACTCAGAAATCCGCCTGCCTCTGCCTCCTGAGTGCTGGGATTAAAGACGTGCGCCACCACGCCCGGCTCAGTTCAGAGGTTTAGTTTATTATTGTCACGGTGGGAAACGTGGCAGTGTGCAGGCAGACATGATGCTGGAGAGACAGCTGAGAGGTCTACATCTATGTCCGTAGGCAGTGGAAGGGACCATGTGCCATACTGGGTTTAGCATGAGCGTGTGAGACCTCAGATCCCTCCCCCAGGGACATACTTCCCCTAGCAAGGCCACATGCCACGTACCTCCTAATAGTGCACTCCTTATAAGCCTGTGAGGACCAGTTACATTCACCTACCACACAGGGTCTCAGAACCCAGAGTGGGTTTGAATTTGTTATGTAGTTATTATAAATGGCGGCGTGACAGGCCTTACTATGGGCAGTTCACAATTTACAGTTCTTATACAATTGTAAGCCATAAAATGAAAACATTTTAAGGTAACAGATCCTGTGTTAGGATAATTCCTTGCTTTAAAAATCCTGAAGTAGCTTTCTGTGGGTCTCACAGTCTAGATCTCCATGATGTGGCATGTGGCTCCCATGCAACTCGTTTCGTCATTTTGGTTGTTACTAAATGCCTTAGGCTCTGCTCTGGACTCGCTGATTTTGTTTCAGCTCTGTGAACTGGCTGTGCTTTAGCCCCAGGAAACCTTAACTTGTTTTCCTAGAACGATTTTCTTTCTATCTTGTTGAACTAACTTGTTTTGTTTCTTACTATGCAGCCCTGGCTGGTCTCAAACTTGTGGGGGTCCTCCTGCCTCTGCCTCTAATTAGGGGTATATGATATATATGATACTATACCCAGCTCTTTGCTTAGTTTTCTTATGACAGTCTTCCAAATATTGACAAAGCATTGCTTTCTTCAGAGGCAGCCTTCCCTCCCTCTTCTGCTCAGGTCTGATTTGCATGTTGTACCTTCCTTTAGTTGCATTTATCCTAGCTGGAGGTGGACCTTTGCTGGGTTATTAGTACTATTAATATTATTTTGCACATAGGTTATAAGGCTCCTTAGGAATAGTATCTTGTTTTTGTTGTTGTTATTGTTGTTTGTTTTTGTTTTTCAAGACAGGGTTTCTCTGTGTAGCCCTGGCTGTCTTGGAACTCACTTTGTAGACCAGGCTGGCCTCCAACTCAGGGAAATCTGCCTGCCTCTGCCACCTTGTGCTGGGATTAAAGGCGGGTGCCACCAATGCCCAGCTGTTTTCTTTTTTTTAAACCTAGTAATAAAGATATATTTAATGTTGATAGGAGAAGGTGTGAAGCTGTTTATGGGCATGGTTTCTGTTAATAGTTTTTCTTTTTCTTTATAGGTTGCCGATCAGCTCTGTGCCAAATACAGCAAGGAATATGGCAAGTTGTGCAGGACCAACCAGATCGGGACTGTGAATGATAGGGTAATGGACCACTCTGATGAGTAGGACCCAGGGGGACAGGTAGTTTGATTACCAGCAGGCGTTTGAGTTGTACAGGTGCATGGTTGAGGTAGCTGGGGATATATTTTGTAGTGAAGGCAGAGGATACCTGTGTGGCCTGCAGTGCAGTCTGGCCCTTTCCCTGCCTGGAGCCCGACTGTTGAGCTGTTCTCTTTTCCATCTGCTGTGAGTTAGGAAGGCAGGAGGAAAGTGGAAAGAAGGGTTGGCAGAATTGAAATGGGGAGGGCATTAGTGCTGAGTAACTGTCTTATAACTAGAGAGTGAGGAAAGCATGCATCCTGTAATGTGCCTTTGACTGGGAAATAGTTCATTTTTATTCTTATCTTCCTCAGTGTTACCAGGAAAATGAGAGACACTAAGAAGCAGGTCGGGACTAGGCTGGTTGTATGGATGCTTCTTAACATCACTCTCTTGTCACAGCTAATGCACAAACTGAGCGTAGAAGCCCCACCCAAAATCCTAGTGGAGAGATACCTGATTGAGATTGCCAAGAATTACAGTGTGCCCTATGAGCCTGACTCTGTGGTCATGGTGAGTGTGTGCTGAGCACAGAGGGAAGGTGGCTGGGTAGCACTGGAGGGGGACAGGGAGCTGTTATCTATACTAGCTGAAATGGTGCATGGAAGCCTTTGGTACCTGGTTGTATAACAATAAATATGACTGCAAATCTCACAGAACATTTAGAGCAAGCGGAGGCAACCTGAGAATGCACAACCTTGACAGAAATGATAAAGCATGATATTTCTGCCTTTGAGTGAGCTTGAAGTCGAGAAGCCCTTGTACGTGGCAGTTCTCCAGGGTCTACACAGTTCAGTTAGTGTGCTGGGTTCCAGGAGTGGTTAGAAAGCTGAGTGTGGATAAACATGTACAACAAAGTCTCTGTCTTGACTCTAATAATGAGTCAGCAAATAAAGTTAGTAGGGTATGGTAGAGGTTATTACACTAACCAACCTCCAGCACACAGACACACCCAGAAGGCAACATTTCCCCAGCTCTCAGGAGTGTTAATGTGTGCATGTTCTTTAGCTGGATAAAGTGTTCTTTTCTGGGACATTTTCTTCCTGAATCTCCTAGAGCAGGGCTGGTTTTATTTTTTAAAGATTTATTTATTTATTATATATGAGTACACTGTAGCTGTCTTCAGACACCCCAGAGGGCATCAGATCTCATTACAGATGGTTGTGAGCCACCGTGTGGTTGCTGGGATTTGAACTCAGGACCTCAGGAAGTACAATCAGTGCTCTTAACCGCTGAGCCATTTGTCCAGCCCTGGGGCAGGGACTTTTAAACTCTATACTCTGCCCCCTTCCCTCCCTTGGAGACCTTGGGCTCCCTTGCTTTCCCTTGTTTTCCCCTTGCTTCTTGGGGAATCGTCTGAGGCTGTGGGGCAGCATTGCGGTGTAGTGTTCTCCCTATAATGCCTTCACTTTCCCTAGAGTTGTTGATGGTGTGACCATTATTATGAAAGAAAAGCAATATCAGGTTAGCAAAAAAAAGTAGTTAATCCCATTAACTAGGGAGGTAGAAGCAAGAGGATCAGTTCAAGGCTAGCCTGGGCTATATGAGACCAAAGTAAACAACTTTTATGCTTGTATGTGTATCCCTAGACTTCTAGGGAATCTAGCCATGGCCTTGGATTAATAAATGCTTCCTTTTCTTAGGCAGAAGCTCCTGTTGGGGTGGAGACAGATCTTATTGATGTTGGATTTACAGACGATGTGAAGAAAGGTGGTCCTGGAAGAGGAGGAGGGGGCGGGTTCACAGCCCCTGTTGGGGGACCTGATGGGATCGTGCCCATGCCCATGCCCATGCCCATGCCATCTCCAAATGCACCCTTCGCATACCCACTGCCAAAGGGACCAGTAAGTATGTGTATATAAAGAAAGTGTGCACGTAAGCTTTAGAAAATGTTGCAGAAGAGACCAGATGGGCTCTGGACACACTGAGAAGTTGTAGGTTGCCAGGAATACAGAATAATAACAACACTTGTATTAGCTGAGTAGTTGAACAACTGTATTGAGGAACAATATCCAGAAAAGTTCTTGGCTTTAGCTGCAAAAACTGAAGTAAAAAAAAAAAAGTCTATAGCTAGTACTAAGAAAACCAGTTTAGGGAAGGTTACTAAACAGCTGGGATCGCAGTAATGATTTTTGTTTTTTTTTTCTGAAAACGAGAGCTTTCCTTTATTACCAGGCTGAAGAGCCTTTGTTGCTAGGATGTTGGTTTTATAGTAGGTCATTAGTAGCAATCAAGTGATTGAATTTTTTCCCTAGAGGCAGACATTAAAGTACTTGATGTGATAACTGAAGAATAACCTTTGTAGAGCTTTACCCTTGTCTTTGTGACACATGTGATCCCTTTGAGCCTTTTTTCCTTTGAGGATCTTGTTTGTTTGTTTTTTGTTTTTTTGAGACAGGGTTTCTCTGTATAGCCATGGCTGTCCTCGAACTCAGAAATTCGCCTGCCTCTGCCTCACAAGTGCTGGGATAAAAGGCGTGTGCCACCACGCCCGGCTACTTTGAGGATCTTGAATATATACATATGTACATAATGTGCTTTTACACATATTTCTTCCCAGGCCATGCAGAAGTTACAGATTGGGAGGCAGTGTTTCTGATACCGCTTTTCTCTTGCAGTCGGATTTCAGTGGATTGCCAGTGGGGACTTACCAGGCCTTTCCTAACATTCACCCACCTCAGATACCAGCAACTCCCCCATCCTATGAATCTGTAAGTGCCTGAGTCTTTTGGTAAACGACAGGAGAGTGAATCCCATGAAGAGAGCAAAATAATGACAACAGGGAAGGCAAACTTTTGATCAACTTAGTATGGGTTTGGTCTTGCTTCTGGATTCTTTGTTGCTTTCATCCCGCCCTGGAGATGGGGTGCTGTTGGTGGTGTTTGTGGTGGGCATGCTGTGTCAGCACTGAAGCCGGGGAGCAGGAAGGAGCTGCACTAGAGAAGTTATTAAATGCCCTCCTGAGCATGGTGGCACATGCCTGCAGTCTCAGCACTTTGAAGGATCAGGAGTTCAAGTCAGCCTGGACTACATGAGCCCATCTAAAACAGTAAAGGGAAGTAGTGTACCTCCAGAGAACTTAATGTCGATACATTTGTCTTATTAAACTAGTGTGAGAATTACACTGAGCTGCTGTAATTTGATACTATATTTATTAGAGCACCAGACCTTTTGTCTTTTAAGTTCACAACATTCATGACAAAGGATAGTAACAGGGTATTTGACTTAACCATGTGTCCAGTTAGTTATTTTTGGCCTGTAGCATTTAGTCCACATTTTATTCTTGTAGTTAAAACTTAAAATAGAGCAAACCTGTGGCAGTTTGGGAGCTCAAGTAGATAGATCACCAATCTAAGGCTTTGTTTCAGAGTGAAAAACAAAACAAAAACCACAGTAGCAGTTCAGCGGAGGGGTGTCTGGTGTGCAGGGGCGGGAGGCCCTAGACACAGCTCCCAGTGCTTTATAAGTTTTCATAAATAGCTCATGTGGTAAAGATGTCTTGAACTGTGTCTCTGCTTTAGAATTCCTTGTTTTCTGCGAGTCTGGTGTATACATACACGACTCATACATACATGCCTTTGGAGCTGTTTCCAGCTTATGTTTTGCTTAGAAAACAAGTTGGTGTGGGATGTGCTATGTAAATTACTCACCTAGGAAGCTCTCCCAGCTCCTGAGTTTGCTTATCATTCTTCCCATTGGTTTCCATCTCTAGTTGATATGTTTTCTCCTGGAACTGAGTCTTTCTCAAGCTTTAGCATTCCATGTATCAAAACACTGTTTGTGGAATGAGGTGGATCTTCAGTCCTTGAGGCCTTGGTTCTTGTAGATTTCCTAGTTTGCTTTGCCTGGAAGCTGAAAAGTGTCACAGTGTGGTAAGACTTTTCTCTCTTTGCTTAGTAGGTCAGAGGTTGGTGTGGTGTCTTAAGTGGTTCGGAGAAGCATGGAGAGTCTAGGAGGCATTGTCTTAGGAGCAAATTCTGTTGCTTTTGGTGAACAGCTTAGCTTTTGGAAAACAAGGAGCTGGTGTTAGTACTTTGTCTAGAGATGCCATTGTTTTTTCCTTTGGTAACAATCTTTGTTTTGCAGGTTGATGACATTAATGGTGATAAAACTGTTCCTTCTGCACAGATTGTTGGTGAGTGTGTTTCAGAAAGCTTCACAGTGCTGCATCCTCTAGTCTCTTACAGTTTTCCTCTCCAGGGCCATGGCATTCAACCCATGGTCCATAGCCTCTTTTTAGAACTTCTTGCTTTCTTTAGCCCCAACTTTTTAAGTTCTCTATTATTTTTGTGTATTTATATGTATGTGGGTTTGTACACGAGTGCAGGTCCCCATGGAGGCTGCAGTGATCCCCATGGAGGCTGGAGGGTCCTCCTGGGGCTGCAGTGATGGGTGGTTTGTTTTTGAGACAGGGTTTTCTCTGTGTAGCCCTGGCTGGCCTCCAACTCAGAGATCCACCTGCCTCTGCCACCTGGGATTAAAGGCATGCGCCACCATGCTGAGCCTGACAAGTGGTTTGTCCTGCCTCAAAAAACCAAAAAAAAAAAAAAAAAAGATTTATTGCCAGGCATGGTGGTACACGCCTTTAATCCCAGCACTCGGGAGGCAGAGGCAGGCGGATTTCTGAGTTTGAGGCCAGCCTGGTCTACAAAGTGAGTTCCAGGACAGCCAGAGATACACAGAGAAACCCTGTTTCGAAAAAAAACAAAAACAAAACAAACCAAAAATGATTTATTTATTTATTTATTTATTATGTGTAAGTACACTGTAGCTATCTTCAGACACACCAGAAGAGGGCATCAGATCTCATTATAGATGGTTATGAGCCACCATATGGCTGCTGGGAATTGAACTTAGGACCTCCGGAAGAGCCATCTCTCCAGCCCCCCACCCCCCTTTTTTCTGTATGTGTCTATACACCATGTGCATGCTGTGCCCTTGGAGAGCACTGGACTCGAGTTAGACTGTTGTGAGCGACCATGTGTGTCCTGGGGATGAAACCCCGTGTCCTCTGGAAGAGCTTTTTAACCACTGAGCCTCTACTTGAGCCCCCAGCCCTGCTCCCCAGTTGAATTTTAAAGTGAGGTATTAAAGAAGGGTGTGCTAGGTTTCTCCCGTGTGATAGAACAAAGGGTTTATTCTGCTTACATTTCTTTGTCAGTCGGGGCAGGAATCTGGAGGCAGAAACCAAAGCAGAATCTAGGGGTGAATGAGTACCTGCTTAAACTCAGATTTGTAAAGCTTTTTATTCTTTGTGAATTTTACATCATGCATCCCAATCCAAGCCCCCCCCCCCCAATCTGTTGTGGAAGCTGTAGTGTCACATTGAGTTCCACAGTAACCCTTTGTCCATACTTCTTGGCAATGAGTCGTTGGTCTGGTACAAAGCCTTTGGCTTCTGCTACTCAATCAATACTGGATCCTCACTGGGATTCTTCTTAGATATCTTATTGTTGTTGCCCTGTGTCATGGAGACCCTGTAAGTTTGGATCTGTAGAACTGCCCCTTTACATGCCCCAGCATGGGGTAGATGTTGGGTTGGGCCAACTCAAAGCCCTGGGTGGTAGTGAGTTGGTCAGCCGGCCAGCTCTCCCACTCTCATGCCCCTAGGCTGGCTCACCTGTGCCCATGCCAGCAGGGCCAGCTCTAATTTTCATTCTGGCTTCTTGTACTACTCAAGACCACCTACCTACCTAGGGGAGGCATGGCTTCCAGTAAGCTGGGCCTCGGGTGTTAATCTGGTGGCAGCCTTTTCTCAATTGAGATTCCCCTTCCCCAAATGATTCTACTTTGTATCCAGATGACATAAAACTAGCTGGGCGTGGTGCACGCCTTTAATCCCAGCACTCGGGAGGCAGAGGCAGGTAGATTTCTGAGTTCGAGGCCAGCCTGGTCTACAGAGTGAGTTCCAGGACAGCCAGGGCGATACAGAGAAACCCTGTCTTGAAAAAACAAAAACCAAAAAAAAAAAACCTAACCAGCACAGAGGACAAAATAGGCACCAAGAAGAGTGAATTTTCTTTCTTTTTTTGTTTGTGGTTTTTTTTGTTTTGTTTTTAAGATTTATTTATTATATGTAAGTACACTGTAGCTGTCTTCAGACATACCACAAGAGGACATCAGATCTTATTATGGATGGTTGTGAGCCATCATGTGGTTGCTGGAATTTGAACTCATGACCTTCAGAAGAGCAGTCGGAGCTCTTAACCACTGAGCCATCCCTCCAGCCCCAAGAATGAATTTTCATAAAGCAGGCATGTTTTTGTAGTAATTCAGTAAGTTAGAAAATGAAGTGCTAGACTGGAGAGATGGCTCAGTGGTTAAGAGCACTCACTGGCTGTTTTCCCAGAGGACTGAGGTTCAATTCCCAGCACCCACCTGGCACCTCACAACTGTCTATAGCAACAGCTCTGGGAGACTCAACACTCTTACATAGACATACACGCAGGAAAAACACCAATGCACATAAAATAAATTAAAAAAAAAAAGTGCTACTAGTACCCCAGAAAGCATATCTAAAATTAGAGCAGTTGGGTGTGGGGGGTGCACCGGGAGTCTGAGGCCATAAACTCAGTGGTAGGGGACTTGCCCAGCATTGCAAGTCCCTGGATTTGATCTCCAGCATTGAAAAAAAAAAAAAAGGAGAAGGAAGAAAAGCCAGTGGAAGAACCGTATACAGAATAGACTGTTCCTGTTACGTCAGATAGTACCAGTCTTAACGTGACCGTGGGCCTCCTTATCCACTTGCTTCCACCTCCCTAGTGCTGGCATTTACCACCCTGTGCAGTTGTATGCAGTGCTGGGATCAAACTAAGCTTTGTGTATGCTAGGCAAATACTCTGAGCTACATCCCCGGCCTCTCCTCCATTTTAATTCATTAATTTATTTATTTAGTCCTCTGCCAAAAGGGGTTGTGGGGTGTTTGGTACTGGTTTTGTCACGGGAAGGCTGAGTCATTCCTCTGCCACTTGTAAAATTGTGCTCTTTGACCTGATTTAATTAGGACCCAAGCCAGAAGCTCCTGCAAAGCCCCCTTCCAGACCCGTGGATAATTACAACGCCTTTGTACTGCCAGAGCTGCCATCGGTGCCAGACACACTCCCAACTGCATCTGCTGGAGCCAGTACCTCAGCATCAGAAGACATAGACTTTGATGATCTTTCCCGGAGATTTGAGGAACTGAAAAAGAAAACATAGGTCTCTTAAACCAGGCAGCATCCACATTCTGGAAGTTGATAGTGAACAGTTCTCCGTGTAACAGTGACTCTCCATGAAATTCCGTTTTCCCCTGTTAACCATCACTGAGCACTCTCCCTTGGGGCTCTCTGCTGCTCTACCAATTGTGTTGCTTTCCACTTCTTCAGTGATCCTGAGAGACTAACAGCTGGAGACTCTGGCTGGAGCAGTTGGCTCCTATTGGCTGTGTTTGCCTGTCTGTCTTCCTGTCACATGGATCCTTGGTTTTTTCCCAGCCATTCCATTCCCAGGGAGTGAGAAGTATTGTGGGTAGAGTTGCCAAAGATGGCTGGACCGTGGAAGAGAATACCCTATGATGGGTTTCAATCTTGACTCGTAATACTTCCCTCTGCATGGGGGTAATTGTAGAGAGAATCAAGGCTACCATGTGTTTTCTCACGAGTTAGAAGATGGCTCAGGAAGCCACTGTCACGGTTCCTGGAGGCTGGGCCCTCTCATTGACATGTACACTACTCTTCGCTGCAGGGCACTGTTCCACCTGGATCCAGTTGCAAAGTTTGGAAAAGTTCTCTTAGTTTTACTGGATTCTCAGGGAGCCCTCTGTGGCCTTTTTCTTTATTTTGAGTGCCGTTTCCTTTTTAGGAAAGGACAGCACTGTGGAAATTTGCTTTTCCCCATAGCATGTTAGGAAGGAAGTGCAGGTCGTTATCTAAGCTAGCGTGGACTTCCAGTTGCCTTAATAGAAGTACTCAAGTCTCTTGGGTAGAGATCTGGAAGCCTACAGGAGAGGAGGGGTACATGTTTTCATTTGAAAACTTTTATGATTAAGGGAATTTTTACAAACTGGTATCTTAAGTTTTAGTGCCATGTCGCTGGAGTTCACTGCTTTCCTGGGTGGATGAAACTCTTTATTATGGTAACTTCTATGCTGCTTTGCCCCTAGCCAAGGTGCTCCTTCCCCAAGAGGTTAGCTTTGGCATTGGAAGATGAGATTTTTGCTTACCTGTAATATTTCTGTACATACCTGTTTTCACCAACTTCAGTGTCAATGTTTTTGATTTATTTGTATCTCATAGCTCTAGCTGCTAATAAAGATCCCATGTCCTGCTTTCTCTAGTGTTGGTCAAATGAATGAATTTGGTTTTTAGTGGAAAATAGTTACCCAGGTGACCCACGTTAGTGTACAAGGCAGATCCAGCCTTTACTTTCTTCTCTCACTGCTGGGGGCTCATTTCCATCCTTTGATTGGAGCTCAGATGGCATCAATGAATTTGCTCTGCTGCTACTTTTAGTAAGCTGCAGGTGCGCTCACCCTTTAGGCATGAGTGGTGGGCATTCTGTTACCTGCTGGTTTGCAGTGGAGCTGGGTGGTGCTGTGTTCTTGGGGTATCATCCTTAATACTCTCTCTGCTGATACCCACCAGCAAGAATATGGAGATAAGTGGACTTTGATTCTCCAGTAACACAAAGTGTGATAATACAGTGAAAGGTAAGCTATGCTAGGCAGTAATGAAAGCAATGAGAGCCCATCTCAAGACAATAAGGTCACCGGGCGAGGTGGTGCACCCTTTAATCCCAGCACTCGGGAGGCAGAGGCAGGTGGAGTTCTGAGTTCGAGGCCAGCCTGGTCTACAGAGTGAGTTCCAGGACAGCCAGGGCTACACAGAGAAACCCTGTCTCCAAAAACCAAAAAAAGACTCTAAGGTCAATACCCAGTATTGTCAGCATGTTCCTCAGATGGATTCTGGTGCTGGCGGATTCCTAACAGACTTGAGAGCTTTTGTAGTAACATATCTGTCAGTGTAGCTTCTTTCTGCGTAGTTGAAGACAAAAAAAGAGTAAGTGAATGGAAATTGTAGGTGACAGTACCAAGGATACCCCTCCAAACACCCCACAAACACATAGTAGATAGTAAAGATACTAAGTCTTTAATGGCTTATTGTCAGATGTTGGGAATATCTACTGAATGGTTGAAGACCAGGTGTTTACTCATGGTTACAGAATATAATGACTTGGCAGCTTTTTTTTTTTTTTCCTCTCCTAGAAAAGTAGTTGAGACTACTACTAAAGAGAATGTGCTGATCTTGTGCACTATGTCAGTTTGTAGTGTCGTGGGGTCTTACTTTGTAACCCAGGTAGGCCTTGAGCTCTTAAGTCTTATTTCCACTTCCAAATGCGAGGGTTACAGGCGTGTGCTACCATGCCTGTTTTCTTTATTTTTAAAATTTTATTTATTTTTGTTTTTTTCGAGACAAGGCTGTATAGCTCTGGCTGTCCTGGAACTCACTCTGAAGACCAGACTGGCCTCGAACTCAGAAATCTGCCTACCTCTGCCACCTAAGTGCTGGGATTAAAGGCATATGCCACCACTGCCCAGCAATGCCTGGTTTTTGTTGTTGTTGTTGTTTTGTTTTGTTTTTTTTATTAGATGTTTTCTTTATTTACATTGCAAATTCTATCCCCTTTCTTCATTTCTCCTCTGAACCCACCCACCCATCCCCCTCCCTCCACTCACTAACCCACCTGCTTCCCTGTCCTGGCATTCCCCTATAGTGGGGCTTTGAGCCTTCACAAGACCAAAGGCTTCTCTTTTCACTAATGTCCCACAAGGCTGTCTTCTGCTCCATATGCAGCTGGAGCCATGTGTACTCTCTGGTTGATGGTTTAGTCCTTGGGAGCTCTGGGGGTACTGGTTAGGTTCATATTGTTGTTCTTCCTATGGGGCTGCAAACCTCTTCAGCTCCTTGGGTACTTTCTCAAGCTCCTCCACTGGGGACCCTGTGCTCCGTCCCCATGCCTGTTTTCTTGTTTTGGTTTGTTTTTTTGGGTTTTCAAGACAGGGTTTCTCTGTGTAGCCCTGGCTGCCCTGGAACTCACTTTGTAGACCAGGCTGGCCTCGAACTCAGAAATCTACCTGCCTCTGCCTCCTGAGGGCTGGGACTAAAGGCGTGTGCCACAACGCCCGGATTCTATGCCTGTTTTCTTAAAACAGCATTTCTCAACCTGTGGGTTGCTACCCCTATTAGGGGGGTGTCAACCCATTCACTGGGGTCACCTAAGACCATCAGAAAACATACTTACATTATGATTCATAAGAGAAGCAAAATTGGGGCTGGCGAGATGGCTCAGTGGTTAAGAGTGCCGACTGCTCTTCCGAAGGTCCCGAGTTCAAATCCCAGCAACCACATGGTGGCTCACAACCATCCGTAATGAAAACTGATGCCCTCTTCTGGAGTGTCTGAAGACAGCTACAGTGTACTTACATATAATAAATAAATAAATCTTTTAAAAAAAAGAGTAGCAAAATTGGGCTGGAGGGATGGCTCAACAGTTAAGAGCACTGACTCTTTTTCCAAAGGTCCTGAGTTCAAATTCCAGCAACCACGTG
Source organism: Mus minutoides (assembly GCA_902729485.2). Lineage (NCBI taxonomy): Eukaryota > Metazoa > Chordata > Mammalia > Rodentia > Muridae > Mus > Mus minutoides. Next base: position 1,436,634 of record LR749813.1, read on the forward strand.
GTGGCTCACAACCATCAGTAATGATATCTGACGCCCTCTTCTGGTGTGTCTGAAGACAGCTACAGAGTATATACATGAAAGTTGGGCGTGGGATTGTGAGTTTGAGGCCAGCCTGGTCTACAAAGTGAGTTCCAGGACAGCCAGGGCTACACAGAGAAACCCTGTCTAGAAAAACAAAAACAAAACAAAACAAAAAGGGTGGCAAAATTACAGTTACGAAGTGGCAATCAAGATAATTTTATGGTTGGGGTCCTTCCACCATGAGGAACTGTATTAAAGGTTCACAGCGTTAGGAAGCATCATTACACTTTCCAGTTCAGTTACTTACCTCACAGGCCTGCCTTTCCTTCCCAAAGACCATGAGAATGGCAGAAACAAAAAGGTTGAGGATCACAAGTCCCATCACGATGATGCTACTGAGAACCAGAAAGGAGCCCAGGATTGGGTATAGAGCAATAACCTGGGAAGACAGTAAGATCTCGGAGTTAGCATCGCAAACTGCTAAGATCTGGGATTCATTTCTAAGCACTTGTTTGAATCTGATAAAAACTAGGGAGAGAAAGACTCTAAAGGGAAAATACTTTTAAGTGGATATAACATGAATAAGGATATTAGAATTTGATTTGTCAGCTTTTCTCAGGAAAAACAGGTAAGTAATAGAATCATGATTCAAATCCCAGCTAAGTTTTGGAAACTGAAAACATCTGTCTAAACAGGAAAGCTTGGGGTAATGAGCTTGTGGAAGGGATCATAAAACCTGCCTGCCTGCTGTCTGGGAAGCCTCTCTGGGCACCAGCGTCTTTCAGTAAAAGTTAAGAAAAACTGGCTTTTGGCTGGAATAGCTGTGGTAGTTTTTGTGCAAGATTTCTCTACGCAGCCTTGTGAGGTGTTCTTTTTAACAAATGGTCACACACACACACACACATACACACACACCCTTCAGTTTATTCATTGTTGCTACTAGCCTGTTAACCAGTGACTCACCCCCTTGTGATATAGCAAATAGCTGTTGCATCCTTTCTCAGGAAGAAAACCACCCACTAACCTATGTAATCAGAAACCTTTATGGGTGCGTTAGCTAGTTTTATGGCAACGTTTGACAGACACTGTAGTTATCTGAGAGGAGGGAACCCCAGTTGAGAAGTGCCTCCATAATACTGGGCTGTAGGCAAACCTATACTGAGGTGCTTTCATAATTAGTGGTTGATGTGGGAGGGCCCAGTTTGTGGGTGGTACCACTCTGGGCAGGTGGCCCTGGGTTCTAGAAGAAAGCAGACAGAGCAGAGCCATGAGGAGCAAGCTGGTAAGCAGCACTCCGCCAGGGCTTCTGCATCAGCTCCTGCCTCCCTCCATGTGTAAGCCAAATAAACCCTTTCTTTCCTACTTGCTTTTTGTTCATGGTGTTTGATGACAGCAGCAGAAACCCTAAGATAATGGGCCATCAAAGTGATCAATTGTACAAGTGTTGCCATTTCTATCAATTTCCTGGTCACACAACCCTTTCAATGTTAGGAGCCAAATATAGTCATAAAACTCATAGTTCAAGTTTTCCCCTCACTTTTATTTAATTTTGCATAAAGTTATACTGATGGTACTGGATGACTCTGTGTGTGTGTGTGTGTGTGTGTGTGTGTGTGTGTGTGTGTGTGAAGTTCTTTGCCCTTTCTGTAACATGGGCAGACAGGGTTGTGTGCGGGTGAGGGAAGAGTAAACCTTAGAGGTTTGTTAACTGTACGCAGAACTAATGCAGTGCTTTCTGGCATGCCTCTGCTTGCTTCCCTGACACGGTTTCAGAAGGGCTTTGCGCTGTTCTGGCCAGGTGTCGTTTGGCAGCAGCGTGAGGATATGGGAGAAGAGGTGAGGAAGAGGAGGTGAGGAAGAGGAGGTGAGCACAGGTGCTTAGGAAGCAGTGGCTGAGTAGTGCAGGGTCGTGCACAGGCATTACTTTGAGACGAGGGTAAGGCATGGAGGTTCTCTCCTCCTGTGCAGTAGGAGGCTGCGTATTAAGCAACCCACCTCACCCCACCACACTAGTAAAGCCGCTAAGCCAAACATCAACCAGTCTGAAAGGTAACTAACTAGGCTACTTCTACCTGCAAATTGATCTTACCTCCTTGTGCTTAGAAATTCCCATCAAGAGCCCAACAACAGTCACTATAGATCTGAAGAAGCTCTGGTAGTCAGAGATGCTCCATCCAAACAGCAGGTTGAACTGAACGGGAGAGAGGCCAGTCAGTGGTAAACAATCTCATTTCGCCCCAGGTGCTTGTTACAGCCAACAGAAGCAAAGGAAATTCCTTTAGCTATTTAAGTTACCGTGACTATAAAATCTGATCTCCATGCTATCTTTGATCTCTTTTTTTATCCGTATCTTAGAGATGTGATAACACATCTGGTTTAAGACATGAAATATGGGGCTGGTGAGATGGCTCAGCGGGTAAGAGCACCCGACTGCTCTTCCGAAGGTGATAAGTTCAAATCCCAGCAACCACATGGTGGCTCACAACCATCCGTAACGAGATCTGGCTCCCTCTTCGGGAGTGTCTGAAGACAGCTACAGTGTACTCATATATAATAAATAAAATAAATCTTTAAAAAAAAAAAAAAGACATGAAATATGGGGAGGTGGGGATTTAGCTCAGTGGTAGAATGCTTGCCTAGCAAGCGCAAGGCCCTGGGTTCGGTCCTCAGCTCTGGAAGAAAAAAAAAAAAAAAGACAAAATAACATGACATGAAATATGGAACGTGACTAAACCCAGTTTTCCTATCTGACCTTTTCTCAAACAAACAAACAAACAAACAAACAAACCAAAAAAAAAACTGTGCTAATCTGATGTTTTTCTGAACAGTGACCTTTTCTGAGTGGACTGACAGGCCTCAGCCTTTGGGGAAGATGCTGGGTTTGGGGGCTTACAGTCATGGCATAGCTGCTTAACAGGACCACGATGATCAGTATAAAGCCCAGCACCTCGTCCCAGGCTTTGGACAGTGTCTTGTTGATGACCTGTAACTGGGCATGATGTCGCAGTAGGTCCCACACCCGCACAGTTGCGAACAGAAGCAGGAAGCCCCTGAGGTGAGTGATTACAGAGTTGACTCTCAGTGCCTCGTAGAAACTGATGAACCTGTAGCCAAGGGAAGCTGAATGACAGTTACTTAGCACAAGGAGTGGCCCTCGCTCGCTTGCTTGTCAGCGAGGAAGGAGCGGCCCTAGCTCGCTTGCTCGTCAGCAGCCTCGCTAGGGCTTCCTCCACAGGTTAGCAGCTTCAGCTTTGTCCGACATCCACTGCAGTGAAACAGCTTCCTAGGCCAGAAAAATGAAAACACAAACAGACCCCCTGGCTAGGAGCCATCCTGACAGCTTTCCAAAGCAGCTCCGAGCTGATATCTTTCCTTCATATCCTAGAAATGGGGACCATCCTCCACGGTTGTTAGAGTCTAAGGGGATATGTCATTGTCATGGATTGTTGTCTAGCACCTGGTGTTCTCTGATGAGTAGAGACACAAGTGAGGTCATAGTCACACTGAGAGTTAAAAGAGGTGAGAGATTTGCCCCGCAAATGCAGTTCCGTTTTGTTGTGTGAAGTACGTTTCAGTTTCCTTGGAGAGACTCCTGTAGCAATAAGCAAGTTGGTGAGCACAGACCCCCTGTTGGTCAAGGCCTAGGCCAGTGTGGTTCTCAACCTGTGGGTTGCGACACCTTTGCCCACCCTCCAAAACTATATTATGATTCATAACGATATTAATATAGTAGTGAAGTAGCAACAAAAATAACATTATGGTTGGGGGTGACCAGAGCATGAACTATGATATATATTAAAGGGTCGAAGCATTAGGAAGGTTAAGAATCACTGGCTGCGGTGCCACACAGCAGCCTGGAGCTGCCATTGCTCTTAGGGTTACACAGACCACCATCCCAATGTAGACAGTTCAACAGAGAGCTGCTTAGGACCGTGCTTTGAAAGGTTTTAGATCTCAAGGCCTTACCTTGCGTATTCAGCAGCCTGATATGGGTAATGGGAGGGGGGGCCCACCTGAAAACTTCCTATTGTCAAGTGTGTCTTGTACTGGGTTTGTATCCTTTTAAAGGGTGATAATTTGACTGCCCTCAGGCTTTATGCATACAAAGTAGCCCCAATTCCAGGTCCTTGCTCTGAGACTTAAATGCATTATCTTCCATAAAAAGATAACGAGCACCACAGAGCCTTTGGGCAAGGCTAGTGCAAATGCCTTAGTAAGTTGCTCTTTCAGCCATGGTCCCAAGTCCACGTTCTAGTTTTACTTGCACTTTACAAATGCAGCCCATCTGGTGGGGAGGTGGAAGAGAAGGAAGGGTGGGGAGGTGGAAGAGAAGGAAGGGTGGGGAGGTGGAAGAGAAGGAAGGGTGGGGATGAGGAAGCCTTTGGCATGAGCCTGCAGCTCGGGTCCCTCACCTGTCCCGGTCACAGTGGTACTGCCGCATCTTTTTGTGAAGTAGAAAGAGGCTCTGCGTGCTGAGCCCCAGGATGCAGAAGCTAATGAGGACTATGCTTGTGTCCAGGAGGTTTCTTTTCCTAGTGAAGAACGCCAACCTTTGCTGCTTCAGCCGACAGCCCTGAACAAAGACAGCGCCGTCACCATGTTGTCTGGATGACCCTAAGAAAATAGTCTGCCCTTTTGGGACTTGCCAGGCCAAACACATGGGCAGCGGACATGGGAGTGTTCTTCAGTCTCTCACACTGCTAGAAGGAAAGTTGGTTGCAAGTAAAATATTACCAGATATAATCATTCTTGGAGATTATAAGACTACTGTGTACACTTAATTAATAAGCTTTAAAATATTCATTGTTTATCAAGCTTAACAATAAAGTACAGTTTACAATAATACTTGTTTTTTTCAGTGCCTTTTCCCCAGCATGCTTTCTTTTTTTTGTTTTTATTTATTTATTTACTTACTTATTTTATTTATATGAGTACACTGCAGCTGTCTTCAGACACACCAGATATCAGGGCATGGGATCCCATTACAGATGGTTGTGAGCCACCATGTGGTTGCTGGGAATTGAACTCAGGACCTCTGGAAGAGCAATCAGAGCTCTTAACTGCTGAGCCACCTCTCCAGCCCCATCATACTTTCTTGACATTACTATATATATAAAAGTTAAGAAACTGTATAAAAGGGCTAGAGAGATAGCTCAGTAAGTAGTTTAGGGCACTGTTTGTTCTTGCAGAGGACTTGAGTTCAATTGCCTACATCCACCTGGTAATTGGCAACCATTTGTAACTAGTTCTAGGGGAGTTAACACCTGAATTCTATAGATATGTGGTACACATACATACATGCAGACAAAACTTTGATATACACAGATAAATCTTTAAAAAAAAAAAGGAATGATGTGAAATACTGTGTATTAAGAAGCAACTCAACTTTTTGGACAAAGCAGAATCGAGTGAGCTATTCTACTCAATAGACATCAGTCAGCCAAGGACCAAAGCATCATCTGTATGTGTAGTGCCGCCATGACGGTATGTGTAGTGCCGCCATGACGGTATGTGTAGTGCCGTCATGACGGAACCCTCCAGAGAGGGTTTGTCTGCTGGCTGTGTGCACAGCTGACATGTTCAGCTCACCTGGATGAAGGCGTAGTAACAGACGAGAAGGTAGTAGACGACCTGTGAGACAATCCAGGCAAAGCCCCTGCCTGATGACTGAAGGGAAGTCAAACTGTCCAATCGCAGGGACGTGAGGAGAGTCCCTGGGAAGAAGAATGCCTGCAGTCAAGAATCGAAGCGTTGTCCTTTTCATAAAACAACCCAGCTGTTCCTGGGTCCTCAACTTCAAACATTTCTGTCTCCCTGTTCTACTTAGTATTTCCTGTAGAACCTTCCAGAACATTAACTGAATCCTGGGTAAGCTACCAGAGAAATGTCCATCTCACTAAAGTTGACAGAGGGAATCCTCAGCTAGAGGCACAGGCACAGCTGTCCCTCTTTTTCAACTTAGAATGGCTGCAGACATCAAAATAAAAGTACCAATATCCCACAAATTCGGGATGCTTATGAGAGGATGGACTACAAGGTTTCAGATGCAACCTAAAAGGACAGTGAGAATGTGCACTAGATTCATGGTTTTATAAATTTGTGAATTCTAACCCTGAAACACAGCAACAGAGATGAACCCCTAGAAGCAGAAAGAACCTTTTAAGAACCCCAGGAAGCCTTGGGGGGCATTTAGAGCAGAGGTTCTCAACCTGTGGGTCCAGACCCATTGGGTGTCACATATCAGATATCTAAATTATGATTCATGACAGTAGCAAGTTACAGTTCTGAAGCAGCAATGGAATAATTTTATGCTTGGGCACCACCACAACACGAGGAGCTATACCAAAGGGCCGCAGCATCAGGAAGGTTAAGAAGCTGGGCCCAATGTAGGAGCTAGAGAGTACCCAAGAGCTGTAGGGGTCTGCAACCCTACAGATGGAACAACAATATGAACTAATCAGAACCCCCCAGAGCTCATTTCTCTAGCTGCATATGTATTAGAAGATGGCCTAGTTGGCCATTATTCGGGAAGAAAGGCCCTTGGTCTAGCAATGTTTATATGCCCCAGTACAGGGGAATGCCAGGGCCAAATAGTGGGAGGGGGAGGGTAGGGGAGCAGGGCAGGGGTGGGTGGGTATAGGGGACTTTTGGGGTAACACTTGAAATATAAATGAAGAATTTCTCAAAAAAAAAAAAAAAGAATTACCATGCAAGCAAGATATAAGGTTGATATAAAAGTCTTTTAATAAAGTATAAATTATATTAAAAAATAAAAAAGAAGCGCTGGGTTAGAGAGCAGGGGAGACGCTGCTTGCTCTGCTGGTCTGGGAGGGAAATGCTACCCTATTCATAGCAACGCAGGGGTTAATGGGTTAATTGACTTACACCTGTAAGTCAATTCTAGGTCAGAGAAGAGGGAGGGAGTTGGATCAAAGAAGACTTCCTGAAAAGGAACACTTAGCATCTAATCATCTGTGTGAAGCCCCTCTGACAAAGGTGACAATTGACACTGAGTACCCTGGCAATGCTATGTCAACTGGCAAAAGCTCAATCACAAAGACAAAGAGAGCAATGAGAGATGAGAGGTGTGTGCATGCTAGGACCTGTCAGTACAAAAGCTGAGTGAGCCGCCTTCACAGAAAAGTAACACTTAAACCCCAAATGCATGAATGAATAAATAATCCAAAACATTTGGAAGTCTGATGTAGTGATCCACGAGTTTAATCTCAGCACTCCAGAGGCAGAGGCAGAGGCAGGTGATCTCTGTGAGTTCAAGGCCAGCCTGGTCTACATAGAAAGTTCTTGAGAGCAAGGACTATGCAGAGAGATCCTGTCTCAAAACTTTTTTTCTTTTTTCTTTCTTTATTTATTTTCATGTCAGACGGGTAATGTGCCCACGTTGTAACAAGGTTTATGGGCGGCACATATCACTCAATTGCATGAACACCCAATCATCATGCTTTATGAACCAGAAAGGATCTCAAAAAAATTTTTAAGTGTAATAAAAATGTGATATCAGATGAAACTAAAAGTAGCATCTGGGGAGTAGGAGGTCAAAAGGCTGTCGAGCTATTTTACTTAAAAAAATATCATACTTCTGGGGCTGGTTCAATTCCCAGCCCCACAGGGCAGATCACAACTATCTGCAACTCCAGTACCAGGATCTAACACACACACACACACACACACACACACACACACACACACACATATATATATATATATATATATATATATATATATATATATATATATATATATGCAAAAATACCAATAAACATAGAAAAATTAAAAAAATCATACTCCTAGTAATCAATTAAATTTATTTGAATGAATGGTATATGATCAGTAATGGCTGCCTTGTCCCGAGATAGCTGGTGGCAGAGTGAGGAGAGAAGGCCTACATACCCACACCACTGGATTCCAAGATGAGGGTCACTGCACAGAGAAGATTCACATTAGCATTGAAGACCGTGAATTCCACAAAGAGGGCTTTTGTGCAGTGGTCCAGCCAGCAAGTCTGTTCCAGATGTTGCAGAGCTCTGGAGACACAGGGAAATGGAGCCATCCAGTACTGTAGTGGAGAACAGCACCCTGGCACTGTGACAGATCACATGAGGAGCCTTATCCCTTGATCTAGTGTTCCTATAAAAGACTTCATGACTAGCCACTCCCAAAGTCACATGGTGATAACAGATAGTTAACTAAGAAAGGAGATGTTCACAGTAGCGTTCACACCAAGGACAGAGACTGAGGAAACCATATTTGCCATTTAATCTGTAAGGCAGGATTCTTTTTTTTTTTTTTTTGGTTTTCGAGACAGGGTTTCTCTGTATTGCCCTGGCTGTCCTGGAACTCACTTTGTAGACCAAGCCAGCCTCAAACTCAGAAATCCACCTGCCTCTGCCTCCTGAGTGCTGGGATTAAAGGCATGCGCCACCACACCCGACTTGGCAGGATTCATTTTATAAACCCTGTCCACTACTATTTGAGACATTCATTTGCTATTAAGAGTATCCTGGGCTGGTGAGATGGCTCAGCGAGTAGGAGCGCCGCCTGCTCTTCCGAAGGTCCCGAGTTCAAATCCCAGCAACCACATGGTGGCTCACAACCACCCGTAACGAAATCTGATGCCCTCTTCTGGAGTGTCTGAAGACAGCTACAGTGTACTTGCAAATAATAAATAAATAAATCTTTAAAAAAAAAAAGAGTATCCTATCCAGTACTGAGAGGTGAAAGAGGTATATACGTCATTATTTGATTGACATTGTTTTTTTCTCTTTCTTTCTTTTCTTTCTTTCTTTCTTTCTTTCTTTCTTTCTTTCTTTCTTTCTTTCTTTCTTTCTTTCTTTCTTGAGTAGTTCCTTGCTGCTATAACTTTGAAACCAGTTTTGTTTTAAATTTTTATTGTATTAACTGGGGCTATGTGTGTGTCACCGTGAGTATGTGGAAGTCAGAGGATAACTTAAAGGAGTCACTTATGTATCGTGTGGGTCCTAGAGTCCCAGGTCATCATGATGACCTCAGGTCCTCAGGCATGGCGGCAAGGACCTTTACCTGCTGAGCCATCATCTTGCCTGCTCAGAAGACAATTTAGACCTTTTTGTTCACAGTAACAAAGATGATCAGGATTCATATATTAAACCACTCTTCAAACTCTTTCCCCCCGCGCCCCCCGCCCCCGAGACAGGGTTTCTCTGTGTTCCCCTGGCTGTCCTGGAACTCACTCTGTAGACTAGGCTGGCCTCGAACTCAAAAATTTGTCTGCCTCTGCCTCCAGAGTGCTGAGATTAAAGGCGTGTGCCACCATGCCCGGCTCTCTTCAAACTCTTAACAATTTAGTTTGGGCATTTGAAATTTGGGTTGATGTTCTTATCATGGTTTACAAAGGGTAATGTTTCCATTTACATTAGATTACTGTGTGACTAATATTCATCTAAGCTTAACTACCCCTAGAATTGAAACTAAAAATCTCCTTCCAGATTAAAAAAAAGTCTTTTGCTTTTGACAAAACAAAACATATCTGTAACTTGAAGTTGACCAAGACATTTCTAAATTTAAAGATGCAGTTCCAGGGGCTGGAGAGATGGCTCAGTGGTTAAGAATACTGGCTGCTCTTCCAGAGGTCCTGGATTTGATTCCTAGCACCCTCATGGCAGTTTGAAACTGTAACTCCTGTCTCAAGGACATCCTCTTCTGGCCTCTGAGGGAACTTCACACATGCAAAACAGACATAAATACAAGCAAAACACCCACACAAACCAAGAAATTAAAAAAAAAAAAAAGGAGGGGAGGAGTTATTTCCTTAGAGTAGAATAGAAGTGTGTGTAAGTCCAGAGCCAGTGTAGAAGCATCACAGCTGTGGGACTTCTGAGCTGGGCCCCGTTCCTGGCTGGCCTGTGACGGGCTCTTCCTCAGGGCACACACTCACCTGGCTGCCACACTGTGGTTTCTTCCAAGCCTCATGACATAGCCTCCTCCTGAGTAAGTGGCTAGCTCCCCTTGGATGGGATAGCCTCCCAGCGACTCTTGACTCTGATAATGCCAAATACTGTCTGCTGCTTTTGTGATGTTTGTATCAGGGGGCACCCAGCCAGCCCCATAGTTCTCTCTGTCCTCCTGATGTTGGGAAGAGGACTTCATCTGTTTGTGAAGAGATCCTGGGAAGAATTTGTCATTAGGAATGCGAATCTGGCGGAGCAAAACATTGCCCAGAAGAAAGGAATTCCCATCAGTAATAAATCCTAGAGAGAAAGAAAAACAAACACTAATACAACTGTCTTGTTGCTGACTGAATGAGGCAGCCCAGGTGTACTTTATCAGCAGTTTTGAAACCATTTAGAGACATGAACTAATTAATGCAAGCCGACAAAACAAATGGAACTGTGTGATCATTTATAAATGATATGTATTATCTAAATAAGAGGATCAGAGGAAAAACAATTAAGTTTAAAATGCTAACTTAGGGTTACTGGGCAAAAAATAATAATAAAAAAATCTAGCCATGGCACTTACAATAGGTGCAGTGTATCTCATTTAAAGAACACCACCAAAGAACTTAAGATAAACAAAATAAAACAAAACAATCAAAAAATCAAAACCACATCCATTTACCCATTCATTCATCATTCAGTATTCATTATGCAAACAACACATCTTCTGTGCTGACACAAGCCAAGCCTTGTTTAGGGGTCAGAAGCAAACAGATACAGGGGCATTCCTGCCGGAGAGCACACGTGAGAGGAACAAGGACCAGCAATACACAGCGTTCAGGTGGCAGGAAGTAGGGCTTTGTGAAGCGAGGAATGCCGTCAAGGAAAATTTCTCTGATGGGATGGCGTTGAGGGACCCTAACAGAATCAGAAGTATAACGTGGATGCCAGGTGGGGACAGCAGGTTCCAAGATCCCAAGGTGATGGCATGAGTGATGTATTTAATGTCACGGGAGCATGAGTGGCTATAATATAGCAGATGAGAGTGGGGGGGGGTAGAGATGAGGTGACAGACATAGCTAAGGGCTGCTTTGTAGGGGAGGATTTAACATTTTATTCTAAATGTCTCTGGTGGGGGATTTTGAACAGGGGACTTACGGCTTTATAACTTAAAACCACGGAGAAGATGAAGAATGGGAGGACGTTTGCTTTAACGAGAGCAGAAAACGCTGCTTGGTTTGGGTCTAACTTACATTTCTCTCCCTAGTGCAGCTGCAAAGCCTTTCGCTGACCCAGAGCCCTTGTATAGTTTGGAAATGCTTCTACCCTGTGGTTGGGGTTGTGTCTTTTGCCAGGAGGATTACTTACTGACACCACAAGAACAATCTGGAAACATTTGGTTTTTTTTTTTTTTTTTCCAGTGCAGGTGACTGGCCACAGATTGACAACTCAAACCCTTTTTTCTGTTTGGGCTCATTTTGAGATAGTTTCACTATGTAGCCCAGGCTGGCTTCTCCTTCCCAACTGCTGGATTTCAGACATTATGAACTGCCACATCTACTCGGTGATACTTATTTTAGACTATTTTACATGTTTGAGTGTTTTGCCTGCCTGTATGTGTACTACATGTATGTCTGGAGTCCAAGTTCTGAAGAGGGTCTCAGATCTTCTGGGACTGGACTTATAGACAGTTGTAAGCCACCACATTGGTGCTAGGTAATTGAACTTGAGTCCTCTGCAAGAGCAACCAGTGCTCTTAACTGATGAGCCAACTTTCCAGTCCTGGAAATATCTTTTTAAAAATTATTTCCATTGTACACGCATTGGTGTTTTGTCTGCATGTATATCTGTGTCAGATCTGGGAGTTACAGACAGCTATGAGCTGGGTGGGTGCTAGGATTTGAACCCAGGTCCTCTGGAAGAGGAGTCAGTGGCCTCATCCACTTAGCCATCTTTCCAGCCCTGGCATTATCTTTTGAAAATTAAAAATGTAGGGTGCTGGAGAGACAGCCCAACCATTAAGGGAACTTACTATTCTTCCAGATGGTTCCCAGTACCCAAGTTGAGTGATACTTGCACACACACACACATATGCGTGAGCGTGTGTGTCTGTGTGTGTCTGTGTGTAAAATCTGTATATGGGGGCTAGAAAAGTGGTTCAGTGATTAAGAGTAGTTGTTGCTTTTGCCAAGGACTTGGGTTCAATTCCCAGCACCCACATGGTGGCTCACAACTACCTGTAACTCCAATTTCAGGGGATCCAACACCCTCTTCTGACACCCACAGACTCCTGTGAGCGTGCACACACACACAGTACACATGCGCTCACGAAGGCAAAAATACACACATGAAATAGAAAATAAGTTAAACAATGTGTATACTCTGACAGCAAATCCTGTCCAAGGAAATTCTCAGATACATTTGCTCATATGTGAAGTATTAACGATCTTAGCCAATTATAGAAGTTATAGCACATCTATGCAACAGACCTCTGCATAGAAAGTGGATAAAATGGAGTAGGGGTGGCCTCATGTATACTGATAGGGACACTCCCAGGTAAACCAGGGCAGAAGCCAGATTCATGACACTGCTTGTAGCTTGTCATCATTTACTGTCATTCGGTTGTTTTCCAGACGTCCCTACTACAGTGCAGGAGAAATGGGAAAGGTCAGCTGGGTTTTCTATGGCTGCAGCTCTGTGAGCTCCCCATGGATCTAGACCCTGAATATCTTCACAGGTTTAGTTATGGCTGTTTTCCCAAAGGCCAGTCCAATGGCTTGAGTAGAAGAGTTGCACGATGAGATTGGGTTGTAGTGATTTTGAAAACAATGATTTTTAAAGAGTAGGTAAATCATGTTACCTACACACACACACACACACACACACACACACACACACACACAGAAATTGATTTTTTGAGGCAGGGTTTCTCTGCCTGCCTGCCTGCCTGCCTGCCTGCCTGTCTGGAATATACAGGACTAGGACTAGCCCTGGCTGTTCCGAAATTCACTCTGCAGACCATTCTGGCCTTGAACTCAGAGATCTGCCTACTGGTGCCTTCTGTTTTTTTGGGGGGTGGGGTGGGGACTGGAGGTGTGCACAACCGTACCCCACTTGGTAGTGTCAATTTTAACTGCTTTTGACCCCATGTCTACTTGATTATATTTCTTTCTTAAAACAAGATCTTGCCTAGTAGCCCAGGCTGGCCTCAAATTCAGGATCCTGCCTCTACCTCCCAAGTGCCAGGATTATAAACCCCGTCCGTGGTGTGCTTCTTTCTTCTCATCTTCTGAGGTCTGTTGCATTTGTCAGTTTGTCCATCTGGGTACCTGCTGTCAGTTCAATAGCAAAGCTCCACTTCCCCACTGTTGACAGACAGCACTAACTTTGTCAGTAAGTACCCTGTGCCAGGCACTGTTCTGAGCGCTCACATCTGTAGTGTACAGAGCAGGGCCGGGATGCTTCTGCCTGAACAGGGAAACCAGACAGAGAAGGCCGAGTGGTCTCTTCAGGACTACATAGTGGTAAGTGGGTGTGAGTGAGTCCGGGCAGGCTCTCTGTCTGCTCTATGCTATGGTACTCTACTATAGCCAAGGAGCCCAAGAGGAGACTAGCTCTACTATGGCCTCGACTTTTGCCATCCCGGGTTCTAGTCATTTTGTCAGTATTTTATTCAGTGCAGAGTTATGTATTACAAATAGAATGTTCTCTGAGCCTCAAAAACTGCTATCCAAAATTGTACTTAAAAAAAAAAATGTCACCATGCAATGAGGAGGCGTCGCCTTCTGTACGAGTGTTCACACACCAAGTGCACTCTGGGGAAGCTAAAAGTGCTTGCTAAGATGAACATTGGCTTCAGGTTCTCTCCAGGAACACAGACGATGTCCTGAATCTCGCCACGAAGCCACCAACCCTGAGGCAGAAGGAAGTACTGATTCCCAGAGCTCGGTTTCTCAGCAGGACACAGTTATGTCACGGCAAAGCTGGACTGGAGAAAACAGTGAGCATGCACTCGATAGGAGAGCGCATGCCCGAGGGGAGAGCGCAAGTCAGAGGGGAGAGAGCACACTAACCACTCGTTCCTGCTGTGGGGCAAAGCGGGGCAATGCCTCTCTCACGGAGGTTCTTTGAGGACACAGACCCCATTACGAGCATTTACTAAAAAAAAAAATCAGCTCCTAGGAAAGGCCCTGAAGACTGCAGATGTTCAATGTATGTTGGTGGGACTAACCTGGGCCAGCACATAGAAAAGTTGGATACACAGTCACTTAAAGACCGTTTTTATTGGAGCCCGATCCTGTGTGCGCTGTGTGGCTGAGTCCCAGGGTCCCTGCAGCTACTCTTTGTGCTGTAAGTGACCACCCATTGCTCGTCCCTGTGACCTGGACCAGGGGAATCAGACCCCATGGGTCCCCATGAGTCCCTACCTGAACCTTCATGGGTGGAGTCCAGGGGCACTTTGCATTGTCCACAGAGGTGTGGTCATATGGAGAAGTCGGCTGACCTTTAGTTTTTCACGGGTTGCAGAAGGGGTTTCAGGAGGACTAACTTGCCTCCCTTTTGCCCCAGAACTGTTCTTACCTCTGTAATCCCCGTATAGGTTAGGAAGGAGGGTGCGGTTGGCCCAGGGGTAGAAATCCTCTACAGTTTTGATTTCTGAGAAACGGTGAGAAAACCTCTTCCAGATAGCTCGATGGAGGAAAAATCCACTAGAGTCCTTTGCAGAGTAGACGGTAGTCACCAGCAGGGTCAGGAAGACGATTTGCACTGGTTTGCAGCAGGAAAAAAAAATCGTTTTCAAGTAATTATCGTAGAACTCTAAATAAACCCTTTTCACTTCTCTGATGCTTATTCACCTCTGCAGATCAAAACCAGTCAAAATGGAGCCGGGGTGTAGTGGTGCACATGTTAAATCCCAGCACTTGGGAGGCAGAGCTGGGCAGATCTCTGAGTTTGAGGCTAGCCTGGTCTACAGAGTGAGTTCTAGGACAGCCTGAGCTACACAGTGAAACTGTCTCAAAAACGCCAAAAACCCAACCAAAAAAATAGTCAAAATGGGCAATTTCAAATACTTCAACCCAATGTGTACACACACATACACACACACACACACACACACACACACCTGAATTGCTGAATTCCAAATTTCATTTTAAGACACCTTTCTGCCCTTCCCTGTTTTCTGTCTTATTCTACCCCACCCTTCCCACTCCAGGCAGAGCTGCCTGCCGCCTCTACCCCGCCATACCCAGAGAACCACCAGTCAGCTTGAAGAGCTGCTTCTTCCAGGCCTTCTTTGTACACTTGGCTAGGTTGTTCATTGCTGGGGCAGTGTAGATGGGATTGTTCTTGTCTCTCAAGCCAGGTGCTGATGAAGGACACTTTGCTGTCAGACACGGAAATCCATGTTATTTATTTCCTGACACGCTTGCCCACTGTTGAGCATTTACTGCAGGCCTTTCCTGGTGAACGCTGGATCAGATAAGATGCTCTCCAAGTATCACGTATCTATGGAAGGAGGCCTGGATTTTTCTTCTTAAAATTCCAATCCATGAAGTGCTAGCACCTCCCTTTCTTCCCAGAACTTGGGAGGCCGAGGCAGTCGGACTTCTGTGAGTTTGAGGCCAGCCTGGTCTATAAGAGAGAGTTTCAGGGCAGCCAGGGATACACAGAGAAACCCTGTCTCGGCAAACCAGAACATCACCAACAAGAAATTCCAACCCATTGGAAACCAAACTCGTAAGAGACAATATAAATCAGCTTCTAGAAAAGTTAAACGTGAGCAGAGGAGTGGGGCTCAGGAGGAGAGGGCTTGTTTATCACCCCTGAGGCTCAGCACCATGACACACAGCCTGACAATGTCTCTGTCTTACTCAGGGTCTCTCTTGCCGTGATGAAAACACCATGACTAAAAAGCAAGTCGGGGAGGAAAGGGTTAATTTGGCTTACACTTCCAGTTCATGGTCCATCCTTGGAGGAAGTCAGGACAGAGACCTAAGCAGGGCCGGAACCTGGAGGCAGGAGCTGATGCAGCGGCCACGGAGGGTGCTGCTCATTGGCTTACTCAGCATGCCTTGCTCATGCCTGCTTTTAGAGCTCAGGACCACCAGCCCAGGAATGGTACCACCTACCATGGGGTGGGCCCTCCTCCACTGATCACTAATTGAGAAATGCCTTCCTTACAGCTGTGTCTCATGGAGGCATTTCCTCACCTGAGGCTCCTTTCTTCCTGATGACTAGCTTGTGTCTAGTTGACACACAAAACCAGCCAGTACAACCAACCCCTTGACAACTTGACACACAAACACGTTACGATTAAGCCACAACCTTTCCTTTCTTACTTATCCCTAAGATCTCACATTAGAACCATAAATAACTTTAAAAGACCCACAGTCTTTACAAATTCAAACACATTAAAAATTTAATTTTAATTAATTAAATTTAAAATTAATTAAATTAATTACAATTAATTAATTAATTTTAATTTGTCCCTCCTAGGCTCTCTGCCCATATTTAGCAGTTGTGCGGCTGAGTCTTCATGTTTGACTCCTAAAGCAGAAGCAGGGGCTATCTCTGACTTCATTACCTGCCTGGGATCCCTTTCTCCTAACTGGGCTCCTTTGTTTAGCTCAATAGAAGACACACCTAGTCTTCCTTCAACTTGATAGGCCAAGGCTATTTGATATCCACGAGAAGCCTTCCCTTTTCTAAGGAGAAGCAGGGAAGGAGTGGAGCTGGAGGGTAGAGGAGATCAGGTGGGAGGGACTGGGAGAAGAGGAGGGAGGGGACACTACCAGCAGGATGTAAAGTAAATAATTAATTAAAAAATGTAAATAAAATATTTCTGGTCCCTTTAAAATACTGTCTTAGTCAGGGTTTCTATTCCTGCACAAACATCATGACCAAGAAGTTGGGGAGGAAAGGGTTTATTCAGCTTACACTTCCACATTGCTGTTCATCACCAAAGGAAGTCAGGATTGGAACTCAAACAGGTCAGAAAGCAGGAGCTGATGCAGAAGCCATGGAGGGATGTTCTTTACTGGCTTGTTTCCTCTGGCTTGCTCAGCCTGCTCTCTTATAGAACCCAAGACTGCCAGCCTGGAGATGGTCCCACCCACAAGGGGCCTTTCCCCCTTGATCACTAATTGAGAAAATACCCCACAGCTGGATCTCATGGAGGCACTTCCTTAACTGAAGCTCCTTTCTCTGTGATAACCCAGCTGTGTCAAGTTGACACAAAACTAGCCAGTACAATTCAAAGTCTCTTAATTGTGGACTCCAGTAAAATACTTTCTTACTTCAAGAGCGAAAAGGAGCCCTTTACTTCAGGGTACAGTCACAATCAAACTGAAGCAAACCAAACTCCAACTGTCTAATGCCTGAGATCCACTTATGTTCTGGGCTCCTCCAAAGAGCTTGAGTCACTTCTCCAGCTTTGCCCTCTGCAGCACACAGCTCACAGGCAAGCTCCACCCCACTGCTGCTGCTGCTGTTCTTGGTGGTCATCCCATGGCACTGGCATCTCCAAAATGCTGGGGTCTTCTGCTGCAACTTGGCTGCACTTCACCAATGCCTCTCCTAGGCTCCCTTCATGGTGCCAAGCCGCAACTTCTTTGCATGACCACTTCAGTCCTGGTCCTTCAACTGCCACTGAGGCTGCACCGTCACCAGTGGTCTCTCCTGGCCTCTCACAGTGCCGATCCTCAGCTGCTCTCTGTGACCCCTTCATGCCTTCAAAACCAGTACCACCTGGGTGACTCTTGCACTACCAAAATTGACTGCCAACATGAGATACAACCTCAGCCAGTCCTGGAACACAGCTTCTCTGTGCTCTTTAAAAATCATTTCCCAGATTTCACTTCAGTGATGCTGGTCTCTTCTTAATCACTGCAAATTTCTTAGCTCCAGCTGACCAGCATCAATTGTCCCAGTAATGTAAATGTTTTACCTCAGTAGTTCTGGTATCTTGCTAAACACAGCTAACTCTTCAGCCTCAGCTCACCAGAACCACAGAATCTTACATCAAAATAGCAAACAGCCCTGACAGAATCTTTAATCTTCCCTTGAAATCTCACAGTCCAGGCCTCCATCTTCTATACAGCTCTTGACACTCTATCTTTCAAGCTCCTACAGAACAGCACACTGAAGTCTCAAAACCCAATAGTTTTTCTAGCCCAAAGTTCCAAAATCCTTTCACAATCCTCCCCAAAACATGGTCAGGTCTGCCACAGCCATACCGCACTACACTGGTTCCAACTTGTCTTAGGGTTTCTATCACTGCAATGAAACATCACGACCAAAGAGCCAGTTGGGGGAGGAAAGGGTTAATTCTGCTTATATTACCACCTCACTATTCACCACCAAAGGAAGTCAGGACAAGAACTCAAACAGGGCAGGAATGTGGAGACAGGAGCTCATGCAGAGGGCTGGCTCGCTTCACATGGCTTGCTCAGCCTGTTTTCTTATAGAACCCAGGACCAGCAGCCTGGTATGGCCCCACCCACAGTGCACTGGACCCTCCCCCACTGATCACTAATTGAGAAAATGCCTTACAGCTGGATCTCATGGAGGCATTTCCTCAACTGTGGACCCTTTCTCTCTGATGACTCTAGCTTGTGTCAACCTGCCACACAAAACCTGCCAGTCCAGTCTATGTTGTCAGCAATATAGACCAGGCTGGCCTCACATCTATGATCTCTGCCTCAGCCTTCCAAATGCTGAGATGACAGACACGAGCCAGCACAACCCACTGATAAGGATTCTTTCAGTGCTGAAAATCCAGGGCAGTGTCTCAGGCACACCAGACAAGTGCTCGACCACTCAGAACAGCCCAAGCCTTTTCATTTAAAGAATTAGATTCAACAGACATAAACTAACTTGCTGTATGCATCTATCTTACACTAGAGATCAGGGGTTCTACTCAGTGAATAACGTTGGGAATATTGTTCTCATGTCCAACACAAGCAGAGGGCTTCTACTTAATGCAGATTCTGGCATAAGGTCCAACTCAGAACATTTCTGAAGAATCCAGGAGGTGACAATGGTTTGGTCTGAAGACTATACCAAATAGATGAATGTAGAGATAAGCGAAAGGGAAGTTGAGAGGTGGGGTAGGGAAAGAGAGAGGGGGTGGGGGAAATGACAGAAATCACCTGAATGCTTGTACAAGTACCATGCGATCACTGGAGAATAAACAAAGCTTCCCCAAGGGAGGATGGAGATGTCTTTGCAGAGAGCCATTGGAATTTGGCTTTTCTCTGCAGGGCTGGGAACCACAGCTTAAGGCCTTTCCTGTGCCAGCAAGCACCACTGTCCCTCTCAACTCCACCCCACGCTACCTCTGTCTTGAAGGGCAGGTCATAGAACATCCGATGGGTAGGGACAAGAACTTTGAAAAAGAAGTCACTTCACATAAAAAGAATAGTTCAAATGCACAAAAAAATTAAAGACAAAGCCGGGCGTGGTGGCACACGCCTTTAATCCCAGCACTCGGGAGGCAGAGGCAGGTGGATTTCTGAGTTCGAGGCCAGCCTGGTCTACAAAGTGAGTTCCAGGACAGCCAGGGCTACACAGAGAAACCCTGTTTCGGAAAAAAAAAAAAAAAAAAAAAGAAATTAAAGACAAGAAAGACACTTCTAAGTGAGACTGTTAATTTTACAAACCTCTAGGACTAGAGTGCTCAGCCATTAGCATGCCCACTGCTCAGTTTGAAGAAGTGACTGGTAGCCTCATGTCTGTCACATACTCCATCTTGTTACCCCCTCCTTCCCTCAGAGAGGTGACCCTTTCCTGAGCTTTAGCGACTATTCCCATTCATCTCCTCCGATAGATCTTACATGTATAGAGGGCACACATGTGTCTGCGAGCCAACACATGCATGGCACTGTGCTAGTGTTTTTGCACCCAGCACCATTTGGCTCGATGTTGTTTATAACACCCCTCCATGTGCTCCAAGTAATTTTGAGTCTGTTTTTTATCCCAGGCTGGACCCCATCAGGCTCGGCGACTGGATGTAGGGAATAAGGGCACTTAGGATCACGCTAACATGAGCAGATCGTTGGGACAATGCCACTTGACAGGAATGAGAATATACGCAAGTGTGGGCTTGTGGGGCAGGCAGACAGCTCAGTCCCAGAGATTTTGGGCGGTACAGGGACCATCTGGGGCTCAGCAGGGAGGATGGACAGAGAGAAGCACAGAAGCACTGAGGGGATGCACTGGCTTCCAGAGGAGCGGATGATTGGGACACTGGGACACTTCCTCCTGGGCAAAGGAGGAAGAGAAGTTGCCCAAATGACCTGGTCTCTGACTGGGTATGTTGGATTGCAGAGGCGGCATGAACTCTTGCTTTGCTCTTTATACAATTAAACAGTGGCTGGAATTACTTGAATTACCCCAGAGTGCCATGATTCTCCGGGCGTGTTGTTCTTTGTCTTTGTTGAGCCACGGCATGTGGTTCGCCATCAGGGAGAACAGCAATGTCAGGAAGATCACCTGGAGACAAGAGTCAGGGGAACTCCATGAGCATGTGTTGTGGGACCCAGAAAATGACATCGAATGTGCAGGCGGGGGTGGGGACTAAATGGCTCGTCCCATTTATTTATACATCTATGTTAGCTTGTGGTCACGGCACCCATGTGGCAATCGGGGAGACTTCTCTCCTACAACGTTGGGTCCAGGGGATCAAACTCAGTTCCTTTGCAGCTGAGTGACATGACTAGGTCCTTGTGTGGGTTTTCCATCTTAAGAAACTGTTGGGGTTGGAGAGATTGCTCAGCGGTTAAGAGCACTGACTACTCTTCCAGAGGTCCTGAGTTCAATTTTCAGTAACTACATAGTGGCTTACAACCATCTGTAATGGGATCTGATGCCCTCTTCTGGTGTGTCTGAAGACAGCTACAGTGTACCCATATGTATAAAATAAATAAGTCAAACTTTAAGAAAGAAAGAAAAAAAGAAAGAAAGAAAGAAAGAAAGAAAGAAAGAAAGAAAGAAAGAAAGAAAAAGGGAGGGGATGGCCGGAGTGAGCAGGGTCAACAGGAGCAAGCGGAGCCGATCGAAGCGAGCAGGGCCGACTGGAGTGAGCAGGGCCGGCCAGAGGGAGCGGGGTTGAGTGGAGCGAGTGGGGTTGAACGGAACAAGGGAAAAAAGAAAGAAAGAAAGAAAGAAAGAAAGAGAGAGAGAAAGAAAAGAAAGAAACTTGTTTTTTTCAAAAAGTTATTGTTACTATTTTAGTTATTATGAGTAGTAATATCACCATTGTGTGTGTGTGAGAGAGAGGGGGGGGGAGAGAGAGGGAGGAAGAGAGAGAGAGAGAGAGGGAGAGGGAGAGAGAGTGTATGTGTGTATGTTGGGTGTAGAAATCAGAGGACAACTTCATGGAGTTCTTTCTTCTTTCTTTCTTTCTTTCTTTCTTTCTTTCTTTCTTTCTTTCTTTCTTTCTTTCTTTCTTTCTTAATTTTATGTAAGTTCCCTAACCTGCCGAGCTATCTCACTGGCCAGTGTTTGATTAAAAAAAAATCCCTATTTTCAGCTTTTTCTGCCATATGTATGCTAATCTATGAGCTGCTAGATTATTTTCTGCCCTTTCTTCACATGTATCTCTAACAAACATCACTCTGCCTGTCTGCCTGTTGATTTATTTGCTAATTGTCAAAACACATGGCCTTGGGTCCTCTATCTTCCTCCAGCTATAATGGCTGGTCCCATTCGTCACATACCTTTATTGGCTGGCTGATAAAGATGTCTTGTAGTACCGACAGCATCATTGAAATAACCCAGCTGGTGGCTTGGTCTTTGTCCAATTCCAAGCTATAGAGTGTTATAAAAAAGGCCGAGGCCAGGCTGATGACACCAAGGAGGAGCCAGCAGCTGTACTTCAACCATCTGAACAGGCAAAATGGCATGGGCTTCTTCCCTTCTTCTGGGCTGAGGATGGGGAAACTGGTTGAATGCCTTGAGAATAGAAGTTGAAGAAATTACCTTCTGCTGAGGCCAGGAGAGGCTTGGAAGGTTGACGGGTAGCAAACAAGAGCCCATGGTGCTTACCTGCATGGCCCTGCCCCCCTGGGGAGAGTCTGTGTCTCCAGGAGTTCCTGGAGGTTTTGAAGTTGGCTGACTGCTTCTGAGAAGTTACAAGGCTGGTGATCCTGAGTAGCCCCAAGAGCATCTAAATGCGCTTTCAGTCTCCGCAGAACTTGGAGAAGGTAGTGGCAGAGATGGTAATGGTTTTCAGACACCGCTGTGGGTTTATTTCAGGTCGGCGTGTTTACAAATGGGAGATTTCAATAATGGAGAAGAACAGTTTATTAGGTGACAGGAAGGCTAACGCTTCCCAGTACCCATGGAGACGAGCTCCTGCACCCGCATCACTGTTCCCTTCTGAATATGCGGACGCACATCACTGTTGTACTGTTCTAAACTTGGACCCCGAGACTTTTAAAACTGTAGTGAATTTTCCCACCAGAGCTGCAGTACATGCAGCCTAGACTAGCAAGTGCTCAAGCTGCATGGGAGATCCACAAGTCCTGCCACCTCTGCACTCGAGGGAAGAAAATGATGACAAGACAGGCTTCAGCTGATAGGATGTGGGGTCTGACTACTCTTACGTTTTTACAATTAGCACTCTAAGCTTCATCAGCAGGTTGTGCAGATCTTAAGATGCTGAGGCTAGGGCTAGAGAGATGGCTCAGCGGTTAAGAGCACTGACTGCTCTTCTGAAGATCCTGAGTTCAAATCCCAGCAACCACATGGTGGTTCACAACCACCCGCAATGAGGTCTGGTGCCCTCTTCTGGTGTGTCTGAAAACAGCTGCAGTGTGCTTACATAGAATAAATAAATCTTTAAAAAAAAAAAAAAGATGCTGAAGCTATCAGCTCAAGGTTGAAGGTTAATATGATCAGCTAAGCATGAATTGCCTTGAGGTGAAAGGCAAAAAACTGAGTAAGGACCTGAGGTTCTACGGGAGTGACTGAAATGGCCAGACTTTACCATCTTCCCAGTGGGATTCTGTCTGCTGGTGACAGCCTTCATCTTCTAAGTGAGAGTAAATGAGGTGGGATAAAAGCTCCGCCAGCTTGTTAATGTCATAAGAGCTCCACGAAGACTGTTCACACTCCAAGAGCAGCTGTGTATTTCTCCTGAGCAGGAACCCCACAGTTTCCTTTAATTCCTGGGTGTGGAACGGAGTTGAGAGACTTTAGTCTGTCTTGCATTAGCTCAGCCCTGGGCACAATTACAGATGGCGAGCCTGCTTCTTTTCCTCAGGGGCACATGCTTAGTGTAAAGAAACTCAATGCTTCATTTTTTTTTTCTTCAGAGAAGAGTCACTCCCACAGTGCCTCTTCAAAACCATTTCTATGAGAGACACTGAATAAGAGGGACCGTTTGCTCAGACATCAAAAAATAAAACAGCTCAGGAGTAGTAGTACACGCCACCCCACTCAGTCTCTAGAACAGTTCCCTAACCTTGGAAGAAAGCTAAGACTGATCCCATCTCAGTGGACAGGAGGTAGGCGAAAGGCATCAAAGGGACCAGGATGCTGCGAGCCTCCCAAGAAATCTCCCTTGACTCTTTCCCACGGCACAGAAGGTGGAGGGTATAAAAAACAAAAACCCACTTGATACCAAGCTTACCTTGACCACCTGTGTAAGAGAGGGGACCTCACAAACAGGTGTGGGGGCGCAGGCAGCCTGGATGAGAGGAAGCTGGGGCAGAGCTTCTAGTGGGTGAATCAACTGGAAGAGTCGCCCAAAGATGAGGTGGACGGGGAAGAGGATGATGGCGGTCTGGATGCTGACAAGCAGCTCTGACACGGTCACAGCAAGTGGACCTACTGAAGGAAAGCCATGGCGTTCACGTTCACCAGCCTGGGTTAGAACTCCTTAGGGGGAAGTTTATCTGGGGTCGGAAAGAATTCCAC
Source organism: Mus minutoides (assembly GCA_902729485.2). Lineage (NCBI taxonomy): Eukaryota > Metazoa > Chordata > Mammalia > Rodentia > Muridae > Mus > Mus minutoides. The sequence continues at coordinate 1,460,510 of LR749813.1, forward strand.
GGCAAGGAAGATCCTGGTAGGTCCCTAAGACTGTTTTGTTTATCAATGAGAGCACCCAGAGAGCACTCAGAGAGGGTGCTGATGTCTAAGATTAGGACAATGGAGGGGAGATGAAGGCACACCGTGACTCGGTTTCTAAGCCTTGAAGTAAGGATGGAAACACAGGCAGAATACCCATCACCCACTGAGGACAGCACACGCCAGGGCTCTCGCGTACGTTGTTTGGCGCCCCTCTTGGCAGCGGTGCCACCGGTCTTCCAGAACATAACATTGATGACCATGTCACAGAGCAGTAGTGCCATGCAGCAGGAGAGCCGCTGGACTCGTGTAAACTGGTTCCAGGGATGTCGAGTTGCAACTGAGAGCCACAGATAATCCTGGGTGAACTTTTCTATGATCGTGGAGGAGAACAGGTGTCTGAAATGAGAAATTAAGTGAGGGAAGACAGAGATTGCCTGCTGATTTATTTTGCATGTGTGTGTGTGTGTGTGTGTGTGTGTATGTGTGTGGCATGTGGGGAGGTCTGAGGACAGCTCGTAGGAGTCAATCCTCTCCTTATGCTACGTGGATTCCAGGGACTGAACTCATATGAGTTCAAGTGCCCTTATCTACCGAGCTATCCTGAACTTTGATTTTGAAACAACCCAGACTAGGGATAAAAGCTCCACCAGCTTGTTAATGTCACAAGAACTCCACAAAGACTGGTTTGTCTGCCACAAGATTTGTTTACATTTCAAATGATGTCCCCCATCCTGGTTACCCTTGCACCAACCCTCCATCCCATCCTCCCTCCCTCCCCTTCCCTTTGCCTCTATGAGGGTGAGCTTCACCCATTTTATCCACTCCCGTCTCACCCCTCTAGCATCCCCCCATGCTGCGATGCTGCGGCGTCAAGCCTCCCTCCCCTCCCATGAATGTCAGATAAGGCATCCTCTGCTACATATGTATCTGGAGTCCTGGCTCTCTCCATGTATACTCTTTGGTTGGTGTTTAGTCCCTGGGATCTCTGGGTGGTCCAGTTAGTTGATATTGTTCTTCAGCATCTGACCAATACAGATGCAGATACTTAAGACCAACCATCAGACTGAGCCCTGCGACCCCAGTGGAAGAGCTAGGGGAAGGACTGAAGAGCTGAAGGGGATTGCAGAGCAACTTCTCGACCTCCACTTACCACCTTTCTGATGGAGCTCTCAGATAATACGTATTGTAATAGATTAAAATGATTTTAAAGTTTTGTTTATTTGATTGTGTATGTATGAGGGTTTTGCTTGCATGACTCTGTTGCCTGCCTTTGGATCCCTTTTCTGTATGTATGAGTGTTTTGTTCTGTGTACCACATGCATGTCTGGTGCCCATGGAAGCCATAAAGGGACATTGGATCCCCTGGAACTTGAGTTACAGATGGCTGTGAGCCACAGGAGCGTGCTACAGATCGAACCTGGTTCCTTCTCAATAGACACAAATGCTCTAAACTGCTGAGCCATCTCTCCAGCCCTGAATGAGCTCTTTATAACATATGAGATTTAAAACAAACATTGTTTGCTGTGGGTCTCTGCATCTAGAGGGGAAGAAGGATTGAAGCAGCCAGAGGTGTCAAGAACACAAGAAAATCTACAGAATCAACTAACTGGGCTCATACAGGTTCACAGAGACGGAACTGCCAACCAGAGGGCATGCATAGGACTGACCTAGGCCCTATGCACATATGTTACAGCTGGGTTCATGTAGTACTCCTAACAGCGGGGGCAGGGCTTATCTCTGACTCTGTTGCCTGCTTTTGGATCCCTTTTCTGTAACATGGGTTCTTGTCTAGCCTCACTAGGAGAAGTGCCTAGTCTTACTGTAGCATGATAAGCCAAAGCCAGCTGATATCCATTGGAGGCCTCCCCTTTTCTGAGGAGAAAGAGAGGAGTGTTGGATGGGGGGATGGTGAGAGGGAGGGACTGGGAGGAGAAGAGGGAGGAGAAGCTACCATTGGAATGTAAAGTAAATCAAGAACTTAATAAGTAATAACAATAATAAACATTGTTTTGGTATTGCATTACTTTTCTTCAAAAGTAGACTTCTATTAAAAATCCTTTAGGAAATTCACAGTTTGATTACCTCCTGTGTTCAAAATGTGGAGGAGCTGTAAGAAGTGTGTCAAATGGGAGAACTAAGAAGGCCTGATTAGACTTCACAACAACAGAAGCAGGCCAGGAGGTGGTGGCGCATGCCTTTAAACCCAATATTTGGGAAGCTGACTCAAGAGAGTCTCTGAGTTCCAGGCCAGGCAGGGATAGATGTGAGACCCTGTCCTAAACCCCACCCCAAATAAAAATCAACAACCTTCCCAAAACACCAGAGAGCCACCGGAAAGAAAAAAAATTATGAGAAAACACAGAAACAAAACTAATTCAATCTCCTTTGTGAGATATTGTATGGGTGTTCGTAGGGGGTTAGGCTTGGAAACTTCAGCCTCATCTATGGTATTATTACATGGTATTATTACATGGTATTATTGTGTTAATACTCTCATTGATATACAGACCCTGAAAAATATGGTGAAGAAACAAAAAAGATTACTGCATACTAATATGGCTGAAGAGAACATTACTGAACGGGGAGTCACCAGGCAGAGGAGAGGTAAGAGGTAAGGAGCTTGCTTTGCAAGGACCAGGACCTGAGTTTAGTTTCCCAGAAGCCATATTAAAAAAAAAAAGACAGGTGGTGTGTGTGTGTGTGTGTGTGTGTGTGTGTGTGTAATCCCAGCCCTAAAAGTGGGAAGAGACAGGTGGCACCCTGGGACTTAATGATCAGTCAGCCTAGATTACTTGGTAAGCTCCATAATAGAGATAGACTCATCTCAAAAAAAAAAGTGAATTATGACCTCTGGCCTCCAAAGTGTGCATGTGAGAACAGAAGAACAAGTGTACGAACAGTGCTTACCAACAGGGAGCAAGGCTGAGAGCCCTCAACACAGCCAGAAAATAGGAGAGCGGTTGCATCTTCAGAGTTTACAAATGAGAGAGTTTGTCAGAATTCAAACATGATTGGGTGCATTACAAGGACATTCTGAATGTCACATAGGATCTTTAAAAAAGTGAACCACAGTTAAAAGAAATATGGTAAAATTTAGACCAGAAAGAATAAACCCCATTTCTAGAACTATTGTTTTCAGACACGACAGGGTGTTCACTCAGTCCAAAGTATATTTTCAGTGGGGCATGGTCAGAAATATTCAGAGGTGGTTTAATCTACCAGCTGTCAAAAAATGTGTAAACCGTTAAAGCTAGGGGCATGGAAATTCTGGAGGGGTTTTGAAAAGCTCCGATAACATTTCTCAAATCTAGAAGCTACTTGGATATGTAAGATGCTCTCCCTCCTTCCCTCCCTCCCTCCCTTCCTCCCTCCCTCCCTCCCTCCCTGTGTGTGTGAGTGTGTGTGTGTGTGTGTGTGTGTGTGTGTCTGTCTGTCTGTCTGTCTGTCTCTGTGTGTGAATGTGTGGTGTGTTCAGGAAACCCCTCAGAGAATCCTAACTTTCACTCCTGCACTTCTGTATGACCTTTAAACTCTTAGCAAGTAGGAAGGGAAGGCTCAGGCACAATCACCGACAGCCCTTCTACATGGACTGGGAGGTGGGCTGGTTCCGGGAATGTCAGTGACTCTCTGTTTCACGACTCTGTTTCATCACCGACAGCCCTTCTACATGGACTGGGAGGTGGGCTCGTTCCAGGAATGTCAGTGACTCTCTGCTTCACGACTCTGTTTCATCACCGACAGCCCTTCTACATGGACTGGGAGGTGGGCTGGTTCCGGGAATTTCAGTGACTCTCTGTTTCACGACTCTGTTTCATCTTCAACTGGGCACTAAACTAACTGTGCAAACACTTGAGTTACTTTAGTTGCTGCATGTGACAAGGAATACAGGTCTCACAGAATCAGTTCAGAAACATCACAGTGCACAAGCGTCAATAAACACCGCAAAGCTAACCAGAGCAGAGAAAGGCTTGGTGTCTAGAACAGTCAGCAATAAAAAGGCTGTTTTTAACACATGTAAAGACATGAGAGAGCACACACAGCTGATAACATAGGGAAAAGACAGTAAATGGATTCCCTGTGAAGAGGCTAAGACATTGTACTTACTAGAGAAAGACTGATAGCCCAGCCTGGCCTTGAACTTGTGATCTCCATGCTCCAGCCTCCAAGTGCTGGGATTTCACGTGTGCATCACCACACTTGGCTTCTAGACAAAGACTTTTTTTTTTTTTTTCCGAGACAGGGTTTCTCTGTATAGCCCTGGCTGTCCTGGAACTCACTCTGTAGACCAGGCTGGCCTCGAACTCAGAAATCTGCCTGCCTCTGCCTCCCGAGTGCTGGGATTAAAGGCGTGCGCCACCATGCCCGGCCTTAGACAAAGACTTTGAATTGTCTACTTTAAATCAAAGAGCTAATGGAGATTGTGTTCTGAGAACCAAGAAGTAAGTGGAGTCTTAGTCTTACTGAATAGGAGACTGAGATAATAGAAATTATAATTAAAAAGTAGAAGTGAAAGCTGAAACTTAAAATGAGCGATGTGAGACGCTCCCTAGAGAGCCTGGGAAACCTACTTATCTTTTGTTTCCACAACATGCATATCCGTCAACTCAGAAATCCTACTTCTAGATGCCCAGGGGGCAGCTACACGACTGTCCCTGCACAGTGATAAATCTTACTGGTCACCTAATCCCATGCCATTTCTTTCTTCCTCTCTCTGTTCTAATGACACCTGACTTTGCAGGCATGGGAATCATGGGAAGGTTTTTCCGGGCTATGGACCACAACTATTCAAAGCCCATTAGGTTGATCTTACCCAGTTTGTTGTGTCGTTGTTTATGGGTTTCAGCGTGGGCCAAAGTAACCCAGAGGGACCCTACATAACCAGCTAGCACACACCCTATGTGACTGGATACAACCAAGGGCACAGGCAAAGTCAAGCCACATAGCCTTTGCTGGGGCAGGCAAACCGTAACTTTATGTTCCTGGAGGAACTTGAATACAGCCTCAAATGTCCATTTTCCTTCTCCTATGAAATGGGAGACTCTGTCTCTTCCCTGGGAATCTGATCTTCAGAGGTAGCTCATCAAGAGCAAGGGGACTACCTAGTTCTCTTAAAATGCCAGTCTAGAAAAAAACTGGCCACGAGGTAAATCACCCAGCTACCTTGAGGCTGCCATGCCAAGGTGACCATATGTAGATACTGTGCGTCTGACAGCCAGCACCACCTGCTGACCACAGTGCCAGCCTGGAGTCACAGGTTCTTACAGACCCAGCCAACCCGAAGGGACCCAACTACCCAGGCATGGCCTTCCCTTAACCTCTGACACTCAAAATGATGGCAAAACCAGAATGCTTCTTGGAGCAGTGATTTTTTCTGTAGCAACATAATGGGAGGGGCTCCTCAGAAGGAACCAAAGCTTTGCTCCTGCCACAGAGGGGAGAAAAGGAACATTCCTGAGGAAAGGTTATGGACATCCCCCACCCCAACCTTTAGCTATTTTATGTAAGCTCCCATGCTTGGCCTCTTACAGTCACTCATTCTGGTTCGAGGAGGGAAATGCCAAGAAGAATCCAACACAGTGAATCAAAAGATTGATGAGAAGACAAGGAGGAGGAGTGGGTAGCTGAGATCTAGTCCTTGGATCTTAGACTCCATCCTCTTCACAACGATATCCTTTTTAAATGTGCATATGCTCTCTGTGTATAATGTTGTGTGTGCTTACTACAGAAGTTTGTACTGCCACTGATGTCTCAATTATACCTGAAGGAAGAGAGCTCACTTCTGGAGGCTGGTATGAACACTCTGTCACGCTCACAGTTGCCCAAGTCCACGGCCAGCCAACAATTGCACTGGAAATACCATTTCTTCCTCGCGGTCATGTCACTGACGATCACCTGGCTTACGTACCTGCAGTCAGATAAAGATCCCCATGTTAGGAAGGTGCGCAGGGACTGCTTGCTGTGTGAGAAGTCGCCTGGCACTTACACTGAGCTCCTAAGTTAGTAACTGCATGCTTTTGCCAGGCAAGGATGAGAATCAGATGAGCCAGGCCCACCTCCTACACTCAGGAGGTTCCTGTCCAAGGTGCTGACTGCAAAGTACTCCCTGAGAAGAATTTGGATGTGTGCACGTGAATGTGCACCTTTAAGCTTTCTTTGTTTCACGTGTGATAATTACCCATTGCTTCTTAAAGTATCCCACGTACCTCCATTTTTCACCATTGCTATTCAACATTTACACTAATGACTTCTCACCCCTATCTGGGTCTGCAGCTATATCAGAACTATAGACTCGCAGATTTTTTAACTCAATACTCTTCCCAACTATATACTTTTTTTGTTTTTAAAATGTGTGTGTGTGTGTGTGTGTGTGTGTGTGTAATGGTGTATGTGCATGCTAAAGTGTGCATATGGAGATCAGAAAGTAGCACTGGGTATCAGTGCTCTCTTTCTACCTTCTTTGAGACAGGGTCCATTGCGCGTAACTGCATACACTAAGGATTCTCCCCCCCATCCTTTTGCACTAGAGGAGTTCAGGGAAGGCAAATGCATGTTACCACACCTGGCTGTATGTGGGTTCAGGGGATTCAAACTCAGGTCGTCGCACTTGTATGGCAAGTCCTTTAGCCACGGAGTCACCTCCCCAGCCCCTCAGCTACAGTGCTGTAGCTTTTTAACTATGTCTAAAATATAGCAGAGCAACCGAATGGTGCGCAGAGCACTTGGCCCTGCTCAGAGGCGTGATGCACAGCATGGTGACAGGGCCTTCTGAGACTGTGTCCGTAACTGTCTTAGGGCGCCATAAACCACAGCCCATGTATAAGATGGCAAGCTTAGTTAGTCTCTACTGGGTGCATTCTGACCATTCCACGGACTAGCCCCTCTCACAGCTCTTCCCACCTCTTTGGGTCTCTCTATTCTCTGAGGCAAAACTCCGCAATGGCTTCTAAGTGTTCAAGTGAGAATCTTCCGGACTCTTTCTTTAAATCAAGAACCAGGAATGACTAGGCTCAGTGGGGAGGGCACTGAAGGCTAAGACAGGCGGGACACTGGTAACCGTGGGTCAAAATGAAGCCAGCTTGAGAACACAAGGGAAAAGGACTGGAAGGAAATTCAAATCACTACCCTAAAGGGCACCTAGATGAAAAAGCAGAACCAGTTTCACGACAACAGAGAACATTTTAGTGTTCTGGGCAACATCAGACAAGTTACAAAGTTTCCAAAGCAGGAGACAAGCAGCACTGTAACTCTCTTCAGTTCTCTGAATGCTTCCCAAGGTCCTGCAGCAGCAGGAGAGGCTGAGGCTGGTGGACTGGCATTGCCGTTACAGCAAGAAGCTGCTCCTGAACATGGCAGTGCAAAGGCAAGGGCCAGGACTAATGTAGAAGATGCAGAAGAGGATGCAGAAGACCCAGCTAAGCCCTTGGATGAAGGAGGTGACATTCAACTGGTATTCGGGGTAGCACTATATTGAAGAAGCCAGCTTGGATTTTCATAGCAGAAAGGAAAAGTCAGTGCTCAGCATTGGTGCTGCTGGGTGACCAGAAGTGGCAGCAAATGCTAATTTACCATTCTGAAAATCCTAGGGCCCTGGGGAATTGGGTTGAATGCTCTGTAGATAACTCAGCAAAGCCCGGATGCCTGCACAGCCAATATGGTAGAAGGGGAGAATTGATTCTCATGTTGTCCTTTAACCTCCATACATGTGTGAGTAGAGTGTGCATACAACATAAGTAAATGTAAAAAAAATAAAATAAAAAGAAAAGAAAACATGGATAAATGAGCCAGCATGGGAAGGCTTTTTTTACCAAGAAGGGCTGTCACCAGAATTGTCATGCCACAGCCGAAGGCCATGCAGGTCCCCCAGCCAGGATCCAGTGGAAAGAAGGAAAACATCCAGTGCTCCACGCTCAAAAACTGTCTTCTCGGGGTCACAAAGATGGTGGGGCTCGCTGTGCCCCTCTGAGCCATAGAGTGTGATAACGACCTAAGATGCAATGAGGAAAGACACAGCACTAGGCTTTGTAACACCGTGCCTTTGGGTTTTTCTTAAGCAGAAGGAAGCACACATGAGATATTAGGCAAGTCCAGAGGGTTCCTCACATCACACAGTAAGCCTAGGCAATACCCATTCGGGGGATTCCGTTTAAAGCATCATTGGACACCAAGATATTGTCAAGTTAGAGTATGCAGAAGACACACTTTGCAAAAGACACAGGATGATGAGCTCGGGCTCTGCTAACCTTGGCTGTTGTAGCAGCCCTCCTCCGATAGCCAGTGTAGACCTGGATAAGGTAGTGGGATGCAGAGCTGGGGTCATTGTCAGCCAGGACTGATACCTTCACCTGCAGGGAGAGCAGAAGCCATGAGCTTGCTAGGTCTCTCCTCAGGACATCCCTACCTGGGGACAGGCTTCTCTGTGGCAGTTTTGGGGCCCCGATGGGAAGCAGGGGGAGGTAGTGTTAATAAGGCAAGCATACAGGCCAGCCAAGTGACTAGAGGGCCGAGGACTGAAACTCCAGGCTCTGTCTCTCCAAAATCAATTGGCTGCGCTTGGGCATAAAAGGCTCGACCCCCATTGCCCTTGGGAAGGAGGAGCACCCAGGGCAGAGGATACCCAGGGAAACTGGAGTTTTAGATAAACAACAAGGGCCATGGGCCTGCTAAAGATTCACCTACTGTTTATATGAAATGCAAATTAAATTGCTGTCTTGCTTTTTTACTAAAGCTGGCAATACTTCACCCAGGACAATAAGAAACCCATACTCCTCTTCTAAAACTTTGAGAATAAACAAGAACAGGCTGAAGTGTAGCTATGGGTAGAGTCCTTGCCTAGCATATGTAGGGCCTGGAAGAAAAAAGAATAACACAAAAATAAGATATATGTGAAACAGAAATAAAGATGCCTGGGCTGGAGTGATGGCTCAGTGGTTAAGAGCACCGACTGCTCTTCCAGAGGTGCTGAGTTCAAATCCCAGCAACCACATGGTGGCTCACAACTATCTGTAATGGGATCTGATGCCCTCTTCTGGTGTGTCTGAAGAGAGCAATGGTGGTGTACTCATATGCATAAAATAAATAAATCTTTAAAAAAAAAAAAAGATGCCCAAGAATTTTACTGCTTAAAATTTTTTTCTAGTCTTAGCTAGAGCCTGGAAGGCTCTCAGAGGGAGGAGGGTTTCTGTGGGCTTGAGGCTAGCCTGAGCTATGTACTGAGTTTCAAGCCAGCCAGAATTGTACTGTGGGACCTTGTTTAAAAATTTTTTTTCTTTATCTCGTTAAATATGGTGTCTCACAGCTGTAACTTTAGCACTTGAGGATTACTGTTATATCAAGTCCAGCCTGCGCTCTTCAATGTGGTTTTGGGGGGTCAGTTGTGGAGACAGTATGACATCTTGCCTTTACCTTTAAAAAAACTTCAGTGTTTCTTCATGTGTGTGCAGTGTTGGGGCCCAGCTGTGCCATGACACACATGTGGAGGTCAGAGTGCAATTTGCCATTCTCTCCTTTCAACATGCATGTCCCCAGGGGGCTCAAACTTAGGACGGCAGGCTTGGTGGCGAGCGCCTTTGCCCACTGAGCCATCTTGCCAGCCTCAGAAAACAAATTTCTTACTAGTTTCCTGTATACTACAGTTACGCTAAATTATAAATTAGCTTGATATAACCTTGTCTAGTGTATAAGGTGAGACAAATATGGGTCTGATTTCAGTTAAGCTCCTATGACATATTTTCTGATTTCTTTTCTTTTTTCTTTTCTTTTTTTTTTTTTTTGAGACAGGGTTTCTCTGTATAGTCTTGGCTGTCCTGGAACTCACTCTGTAGACCACAGGCTGGCCTCGAACTCAGAAATCTGCCTGCCTGTACCTCCCAAGTGCTGGGATTAAAGGCATGTGCCACCACTGCCTGGCTTCTGGTGCATTTCTAATCTGCATGACTCCTGTGACGATCCTACCTTCGCACCAAAACCAAAGCAAAACAAAACCAACCAACCAACCAAATGAACAAACAAACAAACAAACAAACAAAAACCAAACAAAAACCCCACTTTGTTTTGAGACAGTAGGTATGCAGAGAGATTTAATACAATAGCACTGGACTTTCTCTGCCTGTTGGCCCACAATCTCTTCTTCCCCTGTCTAACGTGACACACTCAACACACTGTGGCCCCTGCGGCCCAAGCCTTCTCACCTTCTGCATATCTGCTCGATCCTTCTTCCAAGCCCACATGGCTAAGAGGATATAGAATCCTAGAAGGCTGGCCAGCAATGACACCCCAACAGGGTTGTTGGTCACATGAAGAAGCAGTTTGATGGTGTTTTCTACATCTACCACCCTGGGCACGATGAAGAAGTCACTGCTAAAGAAGGTCAGGTGGTCACAGAGACACTGTGTCTTTAAAATGGTGCTCTTTGGCCCCACCTGGAAGTGGATTGAAGACTCAAATTATAAGGTAGAGAGACAAGGAGTAGAGCATGGAGACATAGGCAGCCTTGAGACAGAAAAACAGAAAAGGACCTAAAGGAGGGGATATATATATATATATATATATATATATATATATATATATATATTACATATTATATATTATATTAATATAATATTATATATTTACATGTTATATATACTACAGATTATATATTATATTAATATAATATTATATATTTACATGTTATATTTATATTAATATAATATATTCTATATTTATATATTATATCCATTTATAATATAGATATACTACTTATTTATCGTGTGAGCATGTGCCATAGAACCCCTGTGGAGACCAAAGAACGACTTGCAGGAGTGAATTCTCCCTTTCTACCCACATGGGTTCTCGGGATTGCACTCAGGCTCTCATGCTTGGCAGCCCTGGTATAAGGCGCCTTCTTCACTGACGCCACTGATGTATTACTGCCATCTCTAGTTTCTAACATGGGTACCTCACATGTAAGGTATTCATGAAGTGTGTCTTGAAAGATCCAGGACTGTGGCTTCCCACAACAGAGGAGTGGGGTGAGGATGGTGAGGGGTCCACGGGTGGCTTCTATTATTCCGGAGTCTTTTATTATTTTTAAAATCCTGAAGAAGGGGCAGGTGTGATGGTGCACGCCTATAATCCCAGCATTCAGGAGACAGAAACGGATCGGCTTGGGCTGCATAATTGGTGCATGCCTTTAATCCCAGCACTCGGGAGGCAGAGACAGGCGGATTTCTGAGTTTGAGGCCAGCCTGGTCTACAAAGTGAGTTCCAGGACAGCCAGGGCTAAACAGAGAAACCCTGTCTCGAAAAACCAAAAACATTAGAACTTGTCTCAAAATAAACAACAACAAAACTAAACTAAACTAAAAGAAACCCTGAATTAAGAAAATCATAACTTTGATAGAGCAGAATGGTATGTTTAAAACTTTAAAATTATTTCCTATAATTTTCCACATGGCATAACACTTCTTTGTGATGTTTTTCTTAAAATTGTACCAGTAACTGTGAATAAAGGACGCTGCTGTTGCATGTTTGATCAGTTCATGGAAAGAGTATGACATAGGTTCAGTGGCAGGGTGCTTACCTATCAAGAGTGAAGCCATAGGATTGATTTCCACTTGGAAATATGACCTCTATAACTTAATTCCTTAATTCTGCTGCATGGGGCTAAGCCCTGGCTGCTCGGTTCCTACTCCAGCCTGGGAAACCCCTCTCCTTTTACTGGGAGAGACAGCATCACAGAGGGCTTCATGGAGCAGAAGCATCCCAATGGTCCTGAGAGCATAGACACTCTTGAGTCTGCTCCTCAAGGCACGTTTCCCCCCAAAACATGGCGTGGCACTGCCCAGCTCACCCACAGCCACCACTCCAGACCCTGCTTTTAACAGACTCCCCCCTGGGGGGGATTTGCCTGAGAAATAACTGACCAGAGATTACTGTTTGAGGGACTTGCTTTCTTAAGAATCCCATTTTCTCCTTGCTTAGCTCAGAGTTTTTTAAAGGCAGGGTCTCAGTATGTAGCCCAGGCAGGCCTTGAACTCATGATCCTCTTCTTCTGCCTCCTAAGTGCTGGGATTAGACACATACACCACCATAGCCAGATCTAGTCTCAGACCTTTGAAGAACAGCTTCAGGATTCCCAGGCCTCGCTTCAGTGTGGTGTTCCTGAAGCAGACATTAGATCAGGCTAGCAACCACGGGATCCAGAATGTGCAAGCTGGGTGTGGTGATAAGCCCAACATTCAGGGAGGCCAAAGCGGGAAGATGAACTGGAGACCAACCTGGCTATGCAGTGAGAGGTAAGATGCCTTCTGGATCAGACACCAAGAACAAAATGCCAACTATAAATGTGACAATCTGTCCTTGGCTGCCTGGCGTGAAAAGAAGAATCTATAATGTGTTCTCTCTTTTCTCTCCCTTCTCTATTTCTCTCTCTCTCTCTCAACTTGCTTTTTTTATTTATGTGTGTGTGTATGTGTGTGTGTGTGTGTGTGTGTACAAGCGCGTGCATGAGGAAGCCAGAAGGTGGCACTGAAGCTCCTGGAGCTAGAGTTCCAGGTGGTGGCTGTGAGCCACTGTGTGGGTGCAGGGAACTGAAGTTGGATCCTCTGAAAGAGTAGGGGATGCTCTTAACTCTCCGCCTTCTGCCTATAACATGCCCAACTGGAAGAGTTTTCTCTTGTGTAGCAGGAGGCTTGTTTCACTTTATCTGTGGGATATTTAACACGCGGCTTCCACATTGGCTCTCTAGTTTTCATCTATCAGCTGTCGCTCTGCGCCCGGCACTGTCACTGCCTGCAGCCTGTTACAATGGGAATTAGAAAAACACAGCACGGGCAACTGCTCTAGAGCTCCACCTGTCCTGCTACCGTGGGCCACCTTCTTATTTGGTCCCAGGCTGATTTGCTTCCTTTCAGATTGGTGTCATTTCTGGCCCATCCCCCAAAATGAAAGGGGGAGGGGTGCAGTGAAGGTCTCAGAGAGCCCCCCACCCCAGCTCCTTACTTGGCATCCATCGCTCTTCCATGTCCTGTTGTAACGGTCCCAGAAATAGCACTGGGTGACAGCTGTGACCACCGAGACCAGGACGGGTGTGCGCTGTGACATCTCTGTACTTTTATTCTCCACAGCCATTAGGTAGTAGGTACCAGTCCCGTACCACAGGTCCTGTGGTGTCAGCACCCACGTGTACTCCTCATCTTAGGACAGAGAAGGATGCTGCGTTATATTCCCAGTGGGCTAAGACTCCCTCAGATCCACAAATACTATTATTCATTACCATTATCTTACAAACAAGGCGTGCAGAGCCGTGCAGAAGAGACCAGCGGCATACACGCCAGTAAAGGAATTGTGTAGTTAGGAGTTCCACCACTGTGAACAGACACCATGACCAAGGCAACTCTTATAAAGGACAACATTTAATTGGGGCTGAGGTTCAGAGGTTCAGAGGTTCAGTCCATTATCATCATGGCAGGAAGCATTGACAGCCTGCAGGTAGACATGGTGCTGGAGAGGCAGCTAAGAGTTCTACATACATCTTGATCTGAGAGCAACCAGGAGAGACTGGTTCCTGCACTGGGTAGAGCCTGAGTATAGGACCTCAAAGCCTACCCCACTCCGTAACCCCCACAGGGATGGACTTCCTCTAACAAGGCCACACCCACTCCAACAAGGCCACACCTCTGAAAGGTAGCACTTCCCATGGGCCAAGCATATTCAAACCACCACAGGAATCATTTTTTTTTGATACACGCACACTTAGGTCTAAAGAATTGGAACACACTATGAGTTCTAGTAAAAAAGAAATCAGGGCCAGAGTGATGGCTCAGGGGTTAAGAGCACTGACTGCTCTCCCAGAGGTCCTGAGTTCAATTCCCAGCAACCACATGGTGACTCACTGCCATCTGTAATAAGATCTGATGCCCTCTTCTGGTGTGTCTGAAGACAGCTACAATGTACTTGCATAAATAAAATAAATAAATTGTAAAAAAAGAAGAAGAAGAAACAAGGAATCATCACACATGGGCTGTGTGGTGGTTTGAATAAGAATGGCCCCTATAGACTAATATATTTGTTTTTGTTTTGTTTTTTGTTTTGGTTTTTCGAGACAGGGTTTCTCTGTCTAGCCCTGGCTGTCCTGGAACTCACTCTGTAGACCAGGCTGGCCTCGAACTCAGAAATCCGCCTGCCTCTGCCTCCCGAGTGCTGGGATTAAAGGCGTGAGCCACCACACCCGGCTGACTAATATATTTGAATGCTTGGTCACCAGGGAGCAGCATTACTTGAGAAATATTGTTGGTGGGAGTGTGTCACTGTGGTGGGCTTTGATGTTTTTAAAGCCCAAGCCAGGCCCAGTCTCTCTCTTCCTGCCATCTGTGGATCTGGATGTAGAACTCTCAGCTACTTCACCAGCACCATGTCTGCCTGTAAACTGCCATGCTCCCTGCCATGATGATTATGAACTAAGTGTCTGTAAGCCAGCCCCAACTAAATGCTTCCTTTTATAGGAGTATCTGTGGTTGTTCACAGCAACAGAACGCTAAGACACTGGGAACTGCAGCTTAGTGATAAAAACGCTTTGTAGTATGTATGAAGCCCTGGGTTTGAGCCTGAGCACCAATAAACCATCATAGTGGTATGAACACTAGCACTTGAGAGATGGAGACAGGAGGGTCACAAGTTCAGCATCAACCTTGGCTATGTAGTGAGCTTGAGGCTATTTTGGGCTACGTAAGACATTTACTTAAAAAAAAAAGGCTTAGAGCTTGCTCAGCAGTTGAAGTGAAAGTGCTTGCCTTGCAAGCAAGAGGCTCAGAGTTCAGATCCCTAGAAGCTATAGAAATGCCGGTGGCTATGGCAACCTGCCCCTAATTCTCAGCCTTGGAAGGTAGAGCGATCCCTACAGAAGGTGGCTATGAGGACTAAACATCTCGGCAAGCTCTGGGTCTGATTGAGACACCTTACTTCAAAGAATAAAGTGTAAGAGTGATTGACGGAGGTGTTCAACATCACTGTCAGAACCCCCCTGACTCCTCCACACTCCCTGCCCCCATTACACACACATGCAGGAGCTTGAGAAACATCACCAGTCTTAGTGGTACACTGGCCCTGTCATACTACCACAGAGCTACAGCCCTCCAGGCATCTGATGGCCGATACCTTTCTGCCACACCTGGCCCCTGGGCAGACTGATGTTGAGATAGAAGTGAGTGTGGGCTGGCTGGTCCTGGAAGCCCAGGTGGAGCGTCATTGGGAGGGGACTTTCGGGCTCGATGGTCACAATGAGGGTCTTCTCCAAGGACGTGATGTTCACGGAGATTGTGAAACGGTCTGTACTTGTGTTGAGGCTGGTGGGCTGGGTCTCCATGCTGGTATTTCTCCAGAGCACGATCTAGAAAGGGAGACAGTTAACCCTCTAGGATAAGATAGGACTTTCTGCTTTTCTTGTAGTGAGGAGATAACGGGATGCCTGAGGCTTCTCCATTGGGTCTTAGTCGGCACCACAAAGCCAGCGATTAGGGGAGGCTGGACAGTCTTAAATGGCTTTTCCTGGGACTGAGTTAGGTCTGTCTCTTTGTGTAGGTTCCTGAGATGTGTAGCAAAATACTAGCCCTGACAGTTCTTTCTTTCTTTCTCCTCTCTCTCTCTTTCTTTCTTTCTTTCTTTCTTTCTTTCTTTCTTTCTTTCTTTCTTTCTTTCTTTCTTTCTTTCTTTCTCTTTCTTTCCTTCCTTCTTTCTTTCCTTCTTTCTTTCTTTCTTTCTTTCTTTCTTTCTTTCTTTCTTTCTTTCTTTCTTTCTTAGCCCTGACAGTTCTTTCTTTCTTTCTCCTCTCTTTCTTTCTTTCTTTCTTTCTTTCTTTCTTTCTTTCTTTCTTTCTTTCTTTCTTTCTTTCTTTCTTTCTTTTGTAAGACAGGGTCTCACTGTGTAGCCTTTCTGGCATAGAGGGTTCGCAGAAAATGCTTGCCTCTGCCTCCCAAGTGCTGGGATTAAACACATGTGCCACATACTTCGCTCCGACATGTATTAAAAACGCTAAGTTGTTGTATTTTCCCATCCTCTATCCCAGTGTGTCCTGTTTCCATAGCGATACTTGTACCTCAATATCTTCTATTAAGTCGTGGACTCTGATCGACTGGTAAGCAGAGCTCAGCTGCACATTCCCAATGCTTCCAACAATGTTTTTGTCATCTGAAGTCTCAAAAGGGTTGAAAGCCAGACCTGTTACCTGCAGAGGGAGCAAATTCCAGTTCTTCCAACTGCCAGCCAAATTGTTCATACAGGAGCCCCCCCCCAACAGATTACAAGGTAGCAGTTATAAATTAAAGGCTGGGATTCCCCAACTATGTCAGGCGAAGGGATATTAAACATCGTAACACTGATGAGAAATGATTAAAGTCGGGCCTGCATTTGGGGTTCTCAAGATCATCTCCACACCTTTGCTCCTTACACTAGGGAATACATATTCTACAGTGTAACACTGTTTGTGTAGTTGTTTTTTTTTTTTTTTTTTTTTTACGCTGTTTGTTTTGACTCAGATATTTCCAACGTTGTCAGTAGAGAAGTTGAGATCAATTCAAATCACAGCACAGAGACTTGGTTAAAGCCACATAGCTGTGGAATTCTCCCAAGCTCCCAACTAGATTTTTTTTGAGACTTCCAAAATAGCAATATAATGCAATATAGCTGAATCCACAGCAATCCTCCTGCTGCTGCCTCTCAAGTGTTAGGATGACAGACATCGGTCATCGAAACTAGCTAAATACTAGATTTTTTTCGTGTGTATGTGTGTGTGTATATGTGTGCATGTATTATGCATTTAAGTATATAGGTGCAGTTTATGCCAATAAGTAGGCCAGAGCAGGACACTAGCTATCTTCTTCTGCTTTCTACTGGGATTCTCACTGAAATGGAAGCTTGTGGCTTTGGCTAGGCTGGCTGGCCAATGAACTCTATCTGCCTGTCTCTGAGCCACAAAGCTGAGGTGATAGGCACACACGGCCATGCCCACACTTATAAGGATGCTGGGGATTCGAACTCAGGCCTCTTATTGACAGAGCATGTGTTCTTACCCGCTGAGCCACCTCCCCATATCCCACTAGATCATCGCACACCACTCCATTCTCGTCTCGGCCCAGCTCATACTCACTTGAAGGTTCACGCCTGGGTGTTTGTTCAAGAGCTCCTTCAGCGCTTCTGCTGATGGGAAACCCAACCTCAAGGGTGCAGGCTCGCCCAGAGCATAGGTGCTCAGGGGCAAGGTCGACACATTTTGGCTGAAAGGTTTAAATGCACATCACTTTCTGAATGCCCTCTAAAAGTCAAAGTCACAATGAATTGTTCCCCAGCCCTCTAGCCCATTAATTAACCTGCTCAACATCAGAGTAGCAGAGGGAGAGGCCAGGGTCACGGCTGACTGAGGGCACAGACTCTGCTGGCAAAACGCTCTGTGGATCTCCCCCAGGGCCATCAGGGATGTCTCCAGCATGTCTTCAACCTGCATTTGGAGTGAGATTCCTTGTGGTCTGTGGACTGTGAGGGACAAGGTTCTGATAGGGTTACAAGTGGGACAGGGATTGTGGTGTAAAGAAAGGGGACACAGCCAGAGTGGACTTTGAAATCTCATAAAAGTATTCAGAGTTTAACATGTTTGCATGAACTAAGAGGGGCAGCCAAGGGAATATGTTTTTTGGCCCCATGTTGGTGAAAGAAACCACTCTTATCTCAAAGGGGATGAGAGAATCTATTTTAGAGCCAACTACCAGTGACCAGGGTCCAGGACACAGATTCAAGTTATCCAAATTTCACGTCCCATCATGGTAAGAGTTTCCTGAAGTTTTCAATAGTGATAGAACAAATGAAGTCTTAAACAAGGTTGTTTTCAAACACATTGGTGGGAACACTAGGTAGGGTGGGTTAAAGAAATTGGGGGGGGGGAGCTGGCGAGATGGCACAGAAGTTAAGAGCACTGACTGCTCTTCTGAAGGTCGTGAGTTCAAATCCCAGCAATCACATGGTGGCTCACAATCATCCATAACGAAATCTGATGCCCTCTTCTGGAGTATCTGAAGACAGCTACAGTGTACTCACATATAATAAATAAATAAATAAATAAATAAATAAATAAATAAATAAATAAATCTTTTAGAAGAAAAAGAAAGAAAGAAAGAAAGAAAGGAAGAAAGAAAGAAAGAAACTGGGGGAACTCTATTCTATGGGTCTCAGAAGCTCTCTGGTAGCATTCTCGGCTTTTTGGTTAGTGGAAGCTAGGTGTCTTTGGGGGACATTTTAAAGGATTTACCCAATGGTCACCTAGATGCTGGGTCACATACAGACAACAAATGGCTATTTAGAGGTCTGATGATGGCCCAAGACAATTTGTCTCTGAGCTTGTACCATTCTGAACTCTCCGAAATCTCTGATGTTCTGATTGGCTTATCAGCCTCGTGGACGGTTTAGTGTGCGGAGCTTTTGTTCAGACCTAATATGAGTTTTCCCCGATTCCCTCCTGTCTGTTGCTCTTTCGGGAGTGGGTGGGCAAGGTCTCTGGTATCTCAGGCTGACCTCAAACTCACTCCATAGCCGAACATCACTTTGAATTTACGACCCCCCTGCGCTGATCCCAAGTGCAGTGTGTGCTCTGTCTACGGGGCGCTGTGGATGGAACAGAGCATCCTGCAGCATAGTCAAGTGCTTCACTACCCTGAGCCTCGGCACCAGGATGAGGATCCGAAAACAGCTCTTTGGAGATGAACCTTCCAAACGTGGTAGAACCCACTCTCTCAGGCTATATACGCTTTACATCTACTTAGGAAACAATACCGCAATCTAGCTTTTAAATTCAATCCCCTGAAATAAACTGGTCTAGTCTGGCTTCCAAGATCTGACGCCTCTGGACATTTCACAAGGTGAACTACAGTAGACATGACATTCCTGAGGGATGCCCATGCTGTAGCATGTGTCCCTACTCACTTCCTTCCTGTGGCGAAATTGCCTCTATGTGAGCATCCCTTGTTTTATTTATCCACTCTCCAGGTCATGCTGTTTCCCACTTTGGGCTCTTTTTCTTATCTAAGAGATCTGAGTTTGAACGGTCCTCTCCTGTATCCAATACCGATGAGCAGAGTTGCTAGGAAACAGGGTCAGTCTATTTCTAACATTTTCAGGACTGCTACATTATTTCTCAACACAATTTACAGTGGTTACAATTTCTCAGCCTCCTTACTAATACTATTATTGGGTGTCTGTCTGTCTGTCTGTCTCCCTCTCTCTCTGTCTCTCTCTCACTCTGTGTCTCTCTCTGTCTCTCTCTCTCTCTCTAGCTGTCTACAAAAAAAAAGTCTCACATAGCTCAGGCTGGCCTCAAACTCAGTATTCTGCTGAGGATAACCTTGAACCCCTCATGTGCCTCTGCCTCTCTGCCTCTCCGCCTCTCCGCCTCTCTGCCTCTCCGCTTCTCTGCTTCTCTGCCTCTGTGTTGTCATCACAGACACATGTGGCCATACCTGGCTTGCCCATCTTTTTTGGTGTGAATTGCTATCACCCTCTTTTTTCCTTTCTTCCTTCCTTCCCATGCTTTTCCTGCCAACCATGCCTTGCTATGCAGCCCAGGCTGACCTTGAAGTTGCTCTCCTCCTGTTTCAGCCTCCCGAGTACTGGTGTGCACCACTATATCCAGAGTCTTTGCATTTTCCTAAGAGCTAAGGGTGTTTGTTGTCTCTCTCACTGAGGGTTTATGGCATGCTTTGCTAAGTCAGTTTCAGCTGGTTATGAAGTGAATTGAGCACTCAACAGTCTCCAGAGACCAGAGGCTCAGCAGTTTCTCCAGCAGAATTCTCTCTTGAAGCCTGGGAAGAGTCTGTATGACTGAATGTTAAAGAGAGAGTTCCTGGCAGAGCCGGCCACCTGCCCACTGCACACCCACCTGCTCGGTGCCTTGCTGAGCCATCTGACGACTGTTTTCCTTGGTTGTTCCTAGACTTCCAAGAGGCTGGAAGAGGCAGCTGACTGCTGGAGTTTGAGAGCTCGAACTGTTGTTCTTCTCAAATGGGAGCACCAGCAACTGCTCACTCAGGTCAATGAGTAAACTGGCCACACTGACCTGGGGATGTCAGAAAGGGGACGCGTGTAGCTGCTTGCTACTTTCAGATTTATTTGTATCTTCTTATAAGCAGTTCAGTATTTCCTTCCTAACCCTCCCTTCCTCCTTTCCTCCACCCTTTCTTCCTTCCTTCCTTCTTTCCTTCCTTCCTTCCTTCCTTCCTTCCTTCCTTCCTTCCTTCCTTCCTTGTATGTGTGTGTGTGTGTGTGTGTGTGTGTATGTGTGTGTATGTGTATGTGTGTGTGCAGTGCATGCGCATATTCATGTGGGTGTATATGCATCTAGAGGCCAGACTGATGTCACATGTCTTCATCTGTTGCTCTCTGCCATGTTTTTTTGAGACAGGGCCTCTCACTGAACCTGGAGCTCACCAACTGGTCACACTAGCTGACCAGCAGACTCTAAGGCTCCATTTGTCTCCACCTCTCCATCTGTAGGCGGGGCCACACCTGGCTCTTACAAGGATGCTGCAGATGTGTGCTCAGGGTCTCAAGCTTGTGCGCAGACACTTCACCAACTGAGTTATTTCCCCAGCCCCAGTTCAATATCTGTTATATAGTTCAAATGTATTTTTATAAAAGGTAACATCACCATTGGGCAGGCAAGGAAAAGTATACGACTGTGTACCACCTATGGGGAAGGACTGTGTTGAATGTTGAGTGCTGAGTAGATGAACTATTTAAGAGAACCAACTTACAAGAGGGATGCTTGGGAGAAGAGCCATGCCAGGCCAGATGCTGAGCAGGTGAGCTCATTTTGAAAGTATGGGTGTGGCATCAAAAGCTTCTAGTCACCCAGAATACAGAGACCAGGAAGAGATTGTGTTTGTTTGTTTGTTTTTGAGACAGGGTTTCTCTGTGTAGTCTAGGCTGTCCTGGAACTCACTCTGAACACCAGGCTGGCCTCGAACTCACAGAGATCCACCTGCCTCTGCCTCCACCTGGAAAGGGGGGAAGTCCTAAGAACAAGAGAAAATGTCAATTCTCCTTTCTGTGGGCTGTTCTCAAGCAAAACCAAAGGAAGTAACGAAAGGCTAAGACTTCAGGGGCAGTGTGTGTGTCTGTGACGCCAGAGCCCAGGAGGCAGACACAGGAGGTAAAGTGAGTTCAAAGCCAGCTCCGGATGATTAGTGCAACCCTGTCTCAAACCCCAGGAGACACAAGGCAAGTTTGATTGGATAGTTTCTGGACACCTACTATAGCTACTGTTATCGTTATTGTGAAGTGTTTTGTGGTGGTTGTTGTTTTGTTTTGTTTTGTTTTTTGAGATAGGGTTTCTCTGTGTAGCCCTGGCTGTCCTGGAACTCAGAAATTCACCTGCCTCCCGAGTGCTGATTAAAGGCGGGCGCCACCATGCCCAGCTGAAGTGTTATTTTCTTTCAGAGTTATATTTATTAAGAGCATCTGTAAGCCAGGCACGGTGGTCTGTAGCTTCAATCCCAGCACTCTGGAAGCAGAGACAGGAGGATTTCTATGAGTTTGAGGCCAGCTTGGTCTACAAAACGAGTCCCAGACAGCTCTGTCAAAACAAACCTGGCCCAGAGTAAATTCCAGGAAGCCTGGGCTACAGAAAGAAGCTCTGTCTCAGAAAACAAGACAGACAAACAAGAACACAGACATACAGAAATGTAAAACTAAGACGCTGGTACAAAACATTTCAAGTATGGAAAACAATAGTCAGCCTCAACAATGAAGGCATCTGTAGTGGCTATCCCTAGTTGTCAACTTGACTATATTTGGAATGAGCTACAATACAGATTTGGAAGGCTCACCAGTGACCCTAACCTGGAGGCTTGGATATAGAAGTCTCTGATCTGGATCTTGGTATGGAGGTCTTGATAGCATATCGGCTATGGATTCCAGAAGATTAAGACAGAGAGATCTCCGAGCTCAAGATCATCTGGGATTAAAGGTGTGAGATTAAGACAGAGAGATCTCTGAGCTCAAGATCATCTGGGATTAAAGGTGTGAGATTAAGACAGAGATCCCCGAGCTCAAGATCACCTGGGACTAAAGGTGTGATGGCACACACCTTTAATCTGGGTTACACCTTCTGCTGGAGACCATATAAGGACACTGGAAGAAGGGAGACTAGCACTCGCTCCTTCGCCTGTTCACCGTGTGGGACTGAGTAACTGNGAGGAGGAGGGAGGAGAAGATGATGATGATGAGGAGGCATAGAGCAATCCAGAGGAGGACTGAAGTAGAGTGGCACATCTCAATGGCGTAATACATGGTCAGGACCAAGTTTGGATAGTCAACAGAAGCAAAGTCATAAACACAGCTGCAAATGTACAAGCTTATACAGGGAGGCCCAGCTTCCTTAGAAATCAGTACACTGCCTCTTTACCTGCTGGTTGATTGATTATCAACTTGATACAAGCTAGAGGTTTTGAGAATAGGGGCTCTCAATAGAGAAAATGCCTTTATAAGATTGGTCTGTAGGCAAGTCTATATGGCATTTTATTGACTAATGATTGGTGTGAGAGGGTCTGGCACAGAGTGGGTAGTTCTACCCTTGGGCAGATGGCCCTGGGTTGTCTAACAATGCAGGCTGAGCAAGCCATGGAGAGCAAGCCGGTAAGCAGCACTCCTCCATACCTCTGCTTCTGTTTCTCCTCCAGGTTCCTGCCTTGGCCTCTCCTGATGATAAGAACATAACCCATCAGGCAAATAGGCCTTTTCTCCTCAAGTTGCTTTTGGTCATGGTGTTTGGTCACAGCAATAGACACCCTAACTAAAACACCTTATCTTCTTTTTCCTTTCTTGCTTTTAAAATTGGCACAACAACACCAACAAACCACGAGAGTGTGGGGCCGTAGTGGAAATGAAAACAGTATCTTTTAGAAGAATATCTTGGCCATAAAAGCACATCTACATGGTGTTGTGCATGTTCAGAATTACTTGAGTAAGTACCCAATGTAATTACAAAGATGCTCATAGGTAGGCTGTTTCCATGAATGAACAAAAAAAAATTCAGACGAACACTGCTCACTCAGTTAATCTATGCAGACTGATGTGGAAAAACACCTGTGGCAATGTGTTAAAAGGAATCTGGGGCAGTGGTGGCTTACGCCTTTAATCCGATCTCTGAGTTTGAAGCGAGTCTGGTCTACAGGGTTAGTTCTAGGACAGCCAGGGCAACACCAAGAAACCCTGTCTTGGAAAAAAGACAAAATGAAACAAAAACAATGAAACAAAACCAAAGAAAGCAGCAGCAGCAGCAGCAACAACAACAACAACAAGCCCAAAGGTATAGAGACATCTGTCTACTTTAAATCCATTTTTTAAAAAGTGTGTGACTCGGGGAGCAGCCTATACAGGTGGCTATGCACAGCCAGTGTCTGCCAATGGGAACAACAACCACATCCGGCTGAAGAGATTTGTAAGGGCAGAGGGGTGAGTGTGTGTGTGTGAAGGGGGGATGTTTCCTCATGATTGTATTTTCTCTGCATTGATTTTCTTCTTTAGAACTTATTATTTCTGTAATTGAGAAACCCGAACAGAGCAGAGATATGGCTATCTTGGAAGAGTGCTTTTTAGCATGCATGAGGTCCGGGGCCTGAGTGGGTGTATGGGTGTGTTAGTGCATGTCTGTTATCTTGCAACTGGGTGACAGAGGCAGAAGGATCAAGCAGTTAAGGGTGTCCTAGGCTACATAACAACCTAGAGACAAGTCTGGGATACATGGGACCCTGTCTCAAAACAGAAAAAGTTAAAAACAAACAAACCTCCCACCCCCACTGATGCACAAAGACCCAAACCAGCCAACCAACCAAAACAGCAAAATCCCAGAGACATGCTTATTGTGGTAAAATAGAAAAAAGAACATAGAATTTCTTATGATACCACCTTTTTATGCATAAGAATCAGCCTGACCAAGCCGGGTGTGGTGGCGCACGCCTTTAATCCCAGCACTTGGGAGGCGGAGGCAGGTAGATTTCTCAGTTCAAGGCCAGCCTCGTCTTCAGAGTGAGTTCCAGGACAGCCAGGGCTACACAGAGAAACCCTGTCTTGAAAAGCCAAAAATTAAATAATAACAATAATAATAATAATAATTAAAAAATAAAAAGATTCAGCCTGACCAGCTATGAGGAAGTGATGTCATCAAACACAGATGCAGAAAACAGAAAGGTCAGAAGCATTCTGCTTTTGATGCCTATTCCAAGACTATCCAACTGTATCTACGGCAAACTGTCTATCACAACCTGTGACTCTGAGAATACCATTGTCTGTCAACACACTCCTTTCAGACTTAAAAATACTCAGCTCTGTTCCCCTCAGGTTCTCTCATGGTGCCCAGTTCTGCAGGGGGCACAATTCCACATTGTTTCTTCCCTTCCTGCTGCTGTGATGCCTCACCCTGCTCCCCATGCCCTGTTTACCTGAGCTGATGTGGGAGAAGTCGACAGGAAGTCTCTCAGTCTCTGGAGGATGGCACAAGCTTTCTGGAATTCACTGTGGGCTTGGAAATCAGGAATTGTTGGGACCAGTTCCCCTGCTGTGTCATCCATGGCCTGCTGGGAAGAAAAGATTTTTGTCAGGCTGGAGAGTTGGCTCTGTAGGTAAAGGCACTTACAGCGAAGTCTGAAGGACCCCAGTTGGATCCCGGGAACCCACAGGATGGAAGGGCAGAACTGACTCCTAAGAGTTGTTCTCTGACCTCCACGTGAGTGCCTCGGCACGGGCACACCCACACTCCCAGACACACAAACACATGAAGGCAACAAAAACTTAAAAGGTAACATTTTTTTTTTTAATTCACAAGGAATTCTTTTTTTTTCCAATTTTTTTTTAAGATTTATTTTATTTTTATTTTATGTAAGTACACTGTAGCTGTCCTCAGACACTCCAGAAGAGGGAGCCAGATCTCGTTACAGATGGTTGTGAGCCACCATGTGGTTGCTTGGATTTGAACTTATCACCTTCGGAAGAGCAGTCGGGTGCTCTTACCCTCTGAGCCATCTTACCAGCCCTGCCAATTTTTATTAGATATTTTCTTCATTTAAATTTCAAGTGTTATCCAGAAAGTTCCCTATAACCTCCCCCATCCTCGCCCTGCTCCCCTACCCACCCACTCCCACATCTTGGCCCTGGCGTTCCCCTGTACTGGGGCATATAAAGTCTGCATGACCAAGGGGCCTCTCTTCCCAATGATGGCCAACTAGGCCATCTTCTTCTATATATGCAGCTAGAGACATGAGCTCAGGGGGTACTAGTTAGTTCATGTTATTCTTCTACCTATAGGGTTGAAGACTCCTTCAGCTCCTTGGGTACTTTCTCTAGCTCCTTCTTTGGGAGTCCTGTGTTCCATCTAATAGCTGACTGTGAGCATCCACTTCCGTGTTTGCCAGGCACTGGTATAGTCTCCTACGAGACAGCTATATCAGGGCCCTTTCAGCATTATCTTGCTGGCATATGCAATAGTGTCTATGTTTGGTGGCTGATTATGGGATGGATCCCTGGCAGCCGCAGTCACTGGTTGGTCCATCCTTTTGATTCAGCTTCACACATGATCTCTGTAACTCCTTCAGTGTGTGCTTTGTTCTTAATTCTAGGAAGGGGCGACGTGTCCACATTTTGGTCTTCCTTCTTCTTGAGTTTCATGTGTTTAGTAAATTGTATCTTGGGTAGTCTAGGTTTCTGGGCTAATATCCACATAATATCCACATAATATCAGTGAGTACATGTTATGTGAGTTTTTGTGACTGGGTTACCTCACTCAGGATGATGCCTTCCAGATCCATCCATTTGCCTAGGAATTTCATATATTCATTGTTTTTAATAGCTGAGTAGTATTCCATTGTGTAAATGTACCAAATTTTTTGTATCCATTCCTCTGTTGAGGGACATCTGGGTTCTTTCTAGCTTCTGGATATTATGAATAAGGCTGCTATGAACATAGTGGAACATGTATCCTTATTACCAGATGGAACATCTTCTGGATATATGCCCAGTAGAGGTATTGCAGGATCTTCCGGTAGTACTATGTCCAATTTTCTGAGGAACCGCTAGACTGATTTCCAGAGTGGTTGAACAAGTTTGCAGTCCCACCAACAATGGAGGAGTGTTCCCCTTTCTCCACATCCACGCCAGCATCTGTTGTCACCTGAATTTTTGGTCTTAGCCATTCTTACTGGTGTGAGGTGGAATCTCAGGGTTGTTTTGATTTGCATTTCCCTGATGATTAAGGATGTTGAACATTTTTTCATGTGCTTCTCAGCCATTCGGTATTCCTCAGTTGAGAATTCTTTGCTTAACTCTGTGCCCCACTTTTTTTTTTTTTTTTGAGACAGGGTTTCTCTGTGTAGCTCTGGCTGTCCTGGAACTCACTTTGTAGACCAGGCTGGCCTCGAACTCAGAAATCTACCTGCCTCTGCCTCCCGAGTGCTGGGATTAAAGGCGTGCGCCACCACGCCCGGCTGTGCCCCACTTTTTAATGGGGATATTTGATTTTCTGGTGTTCTTTATATATATTGGATATCAGCCCCCTATCTGATTTAGGATTGGTAAAGATCCTTTCCCAATCTGTTGGTGGCCATTTTGTCTTGTTGACAGTAAAAAGGTAACATTTTTTATCACCATCATTTATACAGAATTATTTTCATGCATTTGGAGTTTGGTATACCATGCTAATGAAGCGAGGATAATCTTTTAGGTTGCATGAACTTCAGGCTCCAAAAGCGCTGTTACTTTAGGGAGAATTCTTGCTAGTGGGTGGGACTGATTTTTCATTTCCTTCATACATGAGAGAAGATGAGTAGGAATTTTATGAAATGAATAGGATAATAGGAATGAGTTCACAGAGAGCTTACCTAGAAATACTAGGTTCCGAGTTCAAGACTCAGCAATGGGGGAAAGAGTTCCTGTTCAAAAGGGAAAAACCTTTGTAGCAGGAGGTGGGGTGTCAAACTCTTCCCAGACAAAAAGGCAAGGCTGAAGCTTATGAGGCTTCAATACTTGAAGTCCAGCCTTTTCTAATCTCCATGGAAACCCACTACTCATTTGAATTCTGGAGTACAGCTGCCTATCTCACACATCCTCAAGAGACATTTACCAAGTCCCCGCTGCGCTCTGCGGATGCTGTGTTAGATGAAAGCAGCGTGGTCAGTGGGTCATGATCCCATCTGTCTTAGTGAGGGGTTCTATTGCTGTAGTGACACAGACTGACTAAAAGAAATTCAAGGAGGAAAGGCTGGCACTTCCACATCACAGTTGGGACGGGAAACTCAAACGGGGCTGGAACCTGGAGGCAGGAGCTGATGCAGAGGCCATGAAAGACTGTTGCTTACTGGTTTACTGGCTTACTCCGCTTGATTCGCTCATCCTGCTTTCTTATAGAACCCAGGGCCGCCAGCCCAGCGGTGGCACCACCCACAATGGGCTGGACTCTCCCCCCATCAATCACTAATCAAGAAAATGCCTTACAGCTGGGTCCTATGGAGGCATCTTCTCAATTGAGGTTCTCTCCTTTCTGATGACTCTAGCTTGTGTCAAGGTATCCAAAGCTAGACCACCTCCTCAGCACACCATCCTCAGGGGTTAAACGGTTCACTCGGTTATTCCTCACTTCCTGGGAGAGGTCGCTTACAGAAGGACCCTAGACTGAGAACCACTGTATTGTGGCTTTGACTGAGGTTCAAATAAGATGCTGATGTGGGGTGAGCTATAGCTGCCAGCCCATGACCCACTAGTAGCTGGGCTTTCTGGATGCTCTCCTAGCTATAGGCAGCTGTGGAGACACATACCTCATTTGGTATTTTAGAACCCAGAGTGTACCCTGGGCCACATCATGGCATATCTTAATATTTATGTAGCCAGGCTGGCCTTAAATTGATAATCCTCCTGCCTCAGCCTGCTGAGTGCTGGGATAAAGGTGTCTGCTACATCACTTGTGTCTTATTTTCTCACTGCTGCACACATATCTTGAGTTGGGCAATGTCACTGAATTCTCTTAACAGCTCTA
The DNA here is from genome assembly GCA_902729485.2 of Mus minutoides. NCBI lineage: Eukaryota > Metazoa > Chordata > Mammalia > Rodentia > Muridae > Mus > Mus minutoides. The sequence goes on from LR749813.1 coordinate 1,488,570, forward strand.
AAAATTTATCTATTAAACACTTCTGGATGTTCATTCTACATTTCTAGCATCTTTCTATTTAAGGAAGTGAATCAAACTCCATTCTTCAGTTAAGCTACTGCGGGCTGGTCCTTCCCTGGTGGAGGACAATGTGGGACAAGTGTGAACCTTTAGCTTCCATCACCATGGGAGCGGAGCAAATGGGGGTATTTTATTTTATTTTATTTTAAAATTAATCCTCAGACATAACAGAAGAGGACATCGGATCCCAATACAGATGGTTGTGAGCCACCATGTGGTTGTTGGGATTTGAACTCAGGACCTTTGGAAGAGCAGTCAGTGCTCTTAACCGCTGAGCCATCTCTCCAGCCCCAAATGGGATGTTTTAATGGGAAAGTGCCAGGCTGCATATGAATAGGGTTTGAACTTTTACCAGTAGGAGCAGGGAATGGGATTCTTGCCAGTCACCTTGCCTCAGTGGCTTGACCTCTGGGACAGTGGGGCAAGCTAGCAGATGTCCTTCACCACCCAATGGTGAATAGATGAGTCCTAAACAAAATGTGCCATCAAGTACTACAGTGGGCACTCAACCCACTGGGAGAGATTGTCTTGGGATCAGTTCATTTTGCTTTTAGTGTACGGCCTTCCTGGGAGGTAACAGGGTAGCCATCTTCTTTTTAAAATCATAACCCTGAGGATGTTGTGATAAAAGGACACACGTGCTCTTTTCATGACTATGTTTTTCAAAACTGACGACAGAACCTGAGGTCATGCACACGCTAGGCCAGTGTTTTACCACTCAGCCACGTCCCCAGACCCGTAAGTGCTTTTTCAGTGTCATGAAGCTACCCAGTTATCTTCTGCTTTCCAGACTTACCTGATTGGTTGAACTCTGAAATGATGTCTGTGGATGGGTAGAGATGACTCTAGGGGGAGAGTCTTCCTGTGCCTTGGAAGTGGTGTCTGCCAAAGATCTTCCAGCAGGTAGTGTGGATTCAGGCCTGGTGACCTCTGTTATGACAGGCCATGGTGGGCTGGTGGATGCAGATGTGTCTGATGTCACCTGTGGTGGGCTGGTGGATATAGTTGTGTCTGATGTCACCTGCGGTGGGCTGCTGGATGCAGATGTGGCTGTTGTCACTTGTGGTGGGCTGCTGGATGCAGGTGTGTCTGATGTCACGTTTGGTGGGCTGCTGGATGCAGGTGCGGCTCTTGTCACCTGTGATGGGCTGCTGGATGCAGGTGTGTCTGATGTCACGTTTGGTGGGCTGGTGGATGCAGATATGTCTGATGTCACCTGCAATGAGTTGCTGGATGCAGGTGTGGCTGATGTCACCTGTGGTGGGCTGCTGGATGCAGGTGTGGATGTTGTCACGTTTGGTGGGCTGCTGGATGCAGGTGTGGCTCTTGTCACCTGTGGTGTGACTGATGTCATGTTTGGTGGGCTGGTGGATGCAGATGTGTCTGATGTCACCTGTGGTGGGCTGGTGGATGTAAATGTGTCTGATGTCACCTTCAATGAGTTGTTGGATGCAGGTGTGTCTGATGTCACCTGTGGTGGGCTGCTGGATGCAGGTGTGGATGATGTCACCTGAGGTGGGCTGCTGGATGCAGGTGTGGATGATGTCACCTGTGGTGTGGCTGATGTCATATTTGGTGGGCTGGTGGATGCAGGTGTGTCTGATATCACCTGTGGTGGGCTGCTGGATGCAGATGTGTCTGATGTCACGTTTGGTGGGCTGGTGGATGCAGGTGTGTCTGATGTCACCTGTGGTGGGCTGGTGGATGTAGGTGTGTCTGATGTCACCTGTGGTGGGCTGCTGGATGCAGGTGTGTCTGATGTCACCTGTGGTGGGCTGCTGGATGCAGGTGTGTCTGATGTCACCTGTGGTGGGCTGCTGGATGCAGGTGTGGCTGATGTCACCTGTGGTGGGCTGCTGGATGCAGGTGTGGCTGTTGTCACCTGTGGTGGGCTGCTGGATGCAGGTGTGTCTGATGTCACCTGTGGTGGGCTGCTGGATGCAGGTGTGGCTGATGTCACCTGTGGTGGGCTTATGTATGCAGGTGTGTCTGATGTCACCTGTGGTGGGCTGGTGGATGCTGATGTGGCTGTTGTCACCTGTGGCGGGCTGGTGGTAGTAGATGTGTCTGATGTCACCTGCAATGAGTTGCTGGATGCAAGTGTGTCTGATGTCACGTTTGGTGGGCTGCTGGATACAGGTGTGACTGATGTCACCTGTGGTGGGCTGGTGGATACAGGTGTGGCTGATGTAACCTGCAATGTGCTGATGGATGCAGGTGTGTCTGATGTCATGTGTGGTGGGCCGCTAGATGCAGATCTGGCTGATGTCACCTGTAGTGGGCTGCTGGATGTAGGTGTGTCTGATGTCACCTGTGGTGGGGTGCTGGATGCAGGTGTGTCTGATGTCACCTGTGGTGGGCTGGTGGATGCAGGTGTGTCTGATGTCACCTGTGGTGGGCTTATGTATGCAGGTGTGTCTGGTGTCACCTGCAATGAGTTGCTGGATGCAGGTGTGTCTGATGTCACGTTTGGTGGGCTGGTGGATGCAGGTGTGTCTGATGTCACTTGTGGTGGGCTGGTGGATGCAGATGTGGCTGTTGTCACCTGTGGTGGGCTGGTGGATGCAGATGTGGCTGTTGTCACCTGCAATGAGTTGCTGGATGCAGGTGTGTCTGATGTCATGTTTGGTGGGCTGGTGGATGCAGGTGTGTCTGATGTCACGTTTGGTGGGTTGGTGGATGCAGATGTGGCTGTTGTCACTTGTGGTGGGCTGGTGGATGCAGATGTGTCTGATGTCACCAGCAATGAGTTGCTGGATGCAACTGTGTCTGATGTCACATTTGGTGGGCTGCTGGATACAGGTGTGTCTGATGTCATCTGTGGTGGGCTGCTGGATGCAGGTGTGGCTGATGTCACCTGTGGTGGGCTGCTGGATGCAGGTGTGGCTGATGTCACCTCTGACCTTCCATTTGGGGATGTGATTGTCATCTTGTGTGTGGTTTTTGGAGTTGCTGAAGAAGCTGGGTCGATGGGAAAGCACAGTGTGTCAAACTGAAAGAGAAAAGCATGAAAAGGAAGAGGCTAAATCTTATTTTATCAAGCACAGTCGCACTGGGGCAGTATTCTGTCTTCCCTTTGGGACCCTCATGATCTTTAGGACACAGTCTGCATACTGCTGTCAAACACCTCTGAGAGAATACGATTTCACACGCTGAGTCAGAGTCTGACTCCCGTGCTGAGGTCAGACAAGCCAGGAAGGGGCAAAAGAATGGGAGTGCAGAGGGTGCAGATGTGGCAGATGCCACAGCTCAGGCCCCAATGTCTCTCCTTCTGGCAGCGTTTCTACGGCTGTCAGCTTGGAAAACGCTGAGATGGGAATTCTTTACCTTTGTGTGTGTGTGTGTGTATATATATATATATATATATATATATATATATATATATATATATATATATTGCTAGAAACACTTCTCTAGTTGACATGCAATGGAGGAAACAGAGCAATTTAGATAGGTCCTAACAGACCATCATGCAGACTCTGAAGGGAAAGTTGAAACTCTGGCAGCTGCCCTGATAGTTGCCGCCGTCCCATCCCTTGGGCCCCTCTCCCTCTCTTTGATTTTCAGAGCTTATCTTTATTATTATTTATTCATTCAATGTATATGAGTACACACCAGAAGAGGACATCGGATCCCATTACAGATGGTTGTGAGCCACTATGTGATTGCTGGGATTTGAACTTAGGACCTCTAGAAGAGCAGTCGAGCCCTTCAGAGCTTATCATATTGCACTTGTCTCTAAAGGCGGCTGCCAGTCCTCAGAGTGAATCAGAGGGGACAACACACAGCTGCAAGGAGGTGGCCATCACATCTGCACGGGAGCCCAGAGCCCGGAGGCTAGGATCGTCTTCAGATTATCCGCTAACCCAGCTCTGCCCTGTGCTTTCCTTTCTAGAATGCTGTGCCCGGCACACTCTAAGAAATAATAATAAAATCCTGGCAGGACGCATCAGACCACAGAGAGCTGAATACATCACACGTGTCTTGTGGCTACAGTACTTACAAGCTCAGGAGGAGCGGGTTGGTGACACATGGCTAACGGGGGACCATCTCCTAGAGAAATAAGAAAGCAATGCTGTATGTGAATAACTTGAAATAATTTAGAAAATGAATCTGATCAAAAATACACTGTATGAAATCCTCAGAGAATTAATAAAAACATTGTTTTTTAAAAGTAGTGAAAAAAAAAAAAAAAAAGAAATCACTGCTTTAGAGAGCTGAGTTTTCAGCCCAGGTGTAGAGCGCTTGCCCAGTTTCTGTGAGACCCCAGATTCAACCTTCAGTACTGCCAGGGGAAAAATATTAGTCGAATAATAACCCACAGATTATACTAATAAAATCGTGGGTCTGAGGGTAAAGAGGTATGGTAACAGGACTGCACATGTTCTTGCAAGATTCTCTCAGTGAGGTCATCTCTGACCTCCAGAATAATTGCTACATCCACTGTAAATCTGTCTCCGTTTTACCCTCTGGTGCTCTCTAACCATCCAACCTGGATATAGACTGTGGCAGTTTGAATAGCTATGCCCTTGTAGCCGCATGTGCTTAAATGCTTGGCAGGTGGGGAGTGGCACTATTAGGAGGTGTGGCCTTGTTTGGAGTGGGTGTGGCCTTGTTGGAGGAAGTGCGTCACTGTGGGGGTGGGGCCTTGAGGTGTTCTATGCTCAAGCTTTGCCCAGTGTTGGAACACAGTCTCCTGCTTGCTGCCTTTGGATCAAGATGTAGAATTCTTGGTTCCTCCAGCACCATGTCTGCCTGCACGCTACCATGCTTCACTCCATGCTGATAATGGACTGAACCTCTGAAACTCTAAGCCAGCCTCAATGAAATGTTTTCTTTTATAAGAGTTGCCTTGGTTATGGTGTCTCTTCACAGCAATAAAACCCTAAGATACAGACTAAAGGGTTTTCAGGCAAATGCACCTTCTCCAATTAGCATTTGTTCTTACATAAGAGAGAGAGAGAGACAGAGACAGAGAGACAGAGAGAGAGAGAACACATAAGGTTGGGGGTGGGGCTCTGCTATAGAGTACTAGCCTAGTATACACAGAGCCCCACGTTTGATAGCCAGCACCACGAAGAAAGAAAAGGTCTCCATACTTTTGTGTTGAGATCAGATACTCAGACACAAGTAGGTGCTTCCTTGGCTCCTGATACAATAACTCATTTGGATTTAGCTCAGCTCAGGGAACCTCCAGGGATGACTGGATCACACACTTAGAGATGGAAAACACATTACCTGGGATCATATGTTTCTCTGTCTCAGCTCCTCTTTTTCTCATGGGTATCCAAGGACCAAGACCAAACTCATTTCTCCAAATGCTTACACCTTGAGGGGGAAAGGCGGCTGTGTGGAGTCAACACAAAGGTTTATCTGTTGGTGATGGCTTTGGCTGTAACTCACAAATAGTCATCCAGCCGCGCCACCCCCCCCAGGAAAACACAATTATTATCAATCATTTCCTCCACATAACAGCAAGGAGATTCTGAAGTAGTCCCCATAGCCACATCTTACTGTAGCCTACTGGGAATCTAAAATTGAGTCCAATTAAACCAACACGTGAGCAACAGAGGGTTAAACTACTTGTGTGAAAGGACATGCTGAGCACATAAATCATCTCCCTTTGTGGTTTTGTAGCTCTGATGGGTAGAACTCAGGGTCCAGAAATGGCTGGAGTGGCTTTTGTAGTGGTCCAGACACCAGGCACCAGGCACCAGGCACTTAACCGCTGAGTCATACTCTCAGCCTGGCATTGACTTTCTAGAATGCTTCATTTCCCACATATGCACACACAGGTTCATCACACGTACAAACTGAAGAGCACTAGAGAATGTCATATAACCACTCTGGCTACATCTCAACTTAAATTAGGACCTCAGTCTTCCTCGGCCTGCATCTGCTCTGCCTGGCGGTCAGCAGAGTGTCTAGCCTAGCTGCTGCCATTCTTGCATGACTCTTTGTGACCTCCTTACTCAGCCTCTATCAACCAGGAGTCTTCTGTATTCTCCTTAGGGCAGATGTGAATAGCCCCCATAGGCTCATATATTTGAATGCTTGGTTCCCAGTTGCTGGAAGTGTTTGAGAAGGATTAGGAGGCGTGGCCTTGCTGGAGAAGGTGTTTCACTGCTGGTGTTGAAGTTTCAAAAGCCCACACCATCCCCAGTTAGCTCTCTCTCTGCCTTGTGCTTGTGCGCTGAATGAGTTTTCAGTTTCTGCTCTAGCCACCTGTCACCATGCCAACCAAAACAAGAAGAACAAGAAGCCAGCAGCTTCCGTCGCCTTTGCAACCACACTTCTGAATCTTTTCTGATCTTGAGCAAAATTATTTTGAGAAAATTACTACACGGTTCAAGGCTTCATTTTTATCCTGGGGGATTGCTGTGTAAAGTTCTTGATCCAAGTGTTTTATTGTCTTTTTAGTTTGTTTTATACTGATAAGAGTATCACAGACAGAGTAATTTATGAAGGGCAGAAGTTTAGGGCTGGGGGTGCGGCTTGGTGTTGGGTGCTTGATTAGTGTGAACCAGACTCTGGTTAAAGCACAGGAAGAAGAAAAGAGGAAAAGGAAGAAAAGAGGAAGGGAAAAGGAAGAAAAGAGAGGGGAAAAATAAAAGGAGAAAGAAAAGAAAACAGAAGTTGACTCTTCTCAGCCCCGGAGCTGGAGATGAAATCGTGAGGTCTGGTGAGGGGTACGTCCTCGGGCTTGGGGGCAGAGAGAACAACTGTGGCCTCACATGAAGACAGAGGAGGAGACTATCGCCAAATAACAGTCAGTCACTAGGGAGAGGACCTGGTGGCCTAGGAACCTCTAAAGGTTCCACTTGTTAGACTCTCCATCAGCAGAAGCTGGATTTTGGAGTGATGTACTTGATGGCCAGGACAGAAGTTCAAGGTCACCCTTGTGGACAGAACAGGGGTAGGGAGGACTGTATTTGTAGAGTCCAAAGACAAGAATTCTTGAGAGTGTCAAACACTTAACACTCATTCAAAACCCATGCCCATATCATCAAGCAGACTACATTAACTATTGCCTTTTTTTTTTTTTTCTGGGTGGTGGTGACGTAAGCCTTTAATCTCAGTACTGGGGAGGCAGAGGCAGATGAATCTCTGAATTCACGGCCAGCCTGGTCCACAGAGCAAGTTTCAGGACAACCATGGCTACACAGAGAAACCCTGTCTCAAAAAAAAAAAATAGCATCTGTCACACGGAGTGGGCTGTGCAAAACAGTCTTCTGTAATGACTTCGGGTGACTCACAATGGTAATACAGCCAGGTAACATTAGGGAGGCAGCTTGTGAGGGGGAAACAGGAGCTGCTGACCTGGGAAGATTTCAGCCTTACTGCCTTGGCTTCATTAACAGTGGCGAGCTCTTTAGAACAGAAGACTTGAAGTCTAGTAACGTAGAGTAGACATGAACACCAGGAGGCATTGGGAATAATGAAGAATGGAGGCTTGAAGCTAGACATTATTACATCAAGACAAATGCATTTACTACTCTTATTTGAGGAAGGTGAATATGCTTGACCCATGGGAGGTGGCACTATTAGGACTTGTGGCCTTATTGGAATAGGTGTGGCCTTGTTGAAGGAAGTGTGTCACTGTGTAGGTGGGCCTTGAGGGCTCCTAGGGCTCAAGCTCTGCCCAGTGTAGAAGGGAGAGCATCCCCCTGGCTGCTTGCAGAAGCCAGTCTCCTCCTGATTGCCTTTGGATCATGATGTAAAGTGCTTCGTTTCTCTGGTACCATGTCTGCCTGGACGCTGCCATGCTTCCTACCATAATGATAATGGACTGAACCTCTGACCCTATAAGCCAGCCTCAATTAAATGGTCCTTTATAAAAGTAGCCTTGGTCATGATGTTTCTTCACAGTGATGAAACCCTAACTAAGTCTTTTTGTTTGGGACAGAGCAATAATGCAATGAATTCTGTTTTTGTTAGCTACAGCAACTTCATATGTTAAGAAGAACACATGAATAGGTTTGAAAAGCACAGTGATGTGGCTGAGCATGGTGGCACACACCTTTAATCCCAGCACTCTTGGAGCAGAGACAGGAAGATCTTTTGAAGACCAGCCTGTTCTAAAGAGCTAGTTCCATGACAGCTAAAACTATAAAGCGAGACTCTCAAAAAAAAAAAAAAGTGGGATAAAATGTCTGTCTAAATTGTCTGTGATATTGCAAGGGCTTCAAGAATCCACTGGGCCAAGATTGAATGCGTTGTGAAGGCAGATGCTACTGCCAGGGGTAATTAAAAATGGCAGGTATGTGGAGACTTAGCTTAGGGGGTGTGTACACTTCTTGCAGAGGACCTGAGTTTGAGTCCCTGCTCTCATGTCAGGAGCTCACATCTGCCTCTAACTCCAGCCCCAGTGGGAATCCAGTGCCTCTGGCCTCTATGGTAACATGAATTCATGTATTCATGTGCACATATATAGAAATGACAGTCATGCCAACACACACACACACACACACACACACACACACACACACACACACACACACTGACCATTCCAATCTTCCCGATGCAGAGAAGCACACTTAGAGCTCATGGTCTTCTCATTTTCCTATGCCACATTCTCATTTCCTTCCCATTCTGTCTCTATAGCCCAGTGCTGATCAGATTCAGGTGAGCATTTGGGGAGGGAAAGCTACCAGCTCAGTCTCTCCTGCACTTTAACCAGGTCGACCGTGAGAGTTCATCTAGCGGCTAGCGTGGAGGGGTGAAGACATCACTCACTCCAAGGGGCAGTTTCTTGGGATAACTAGTGTCACGAAACTAGAAACTGCAGGCTGGAGGGATGACCCGGAGGCAAAAGGCACCTGCCACTAAACCTGAACACCTGAGTTTTAACCCCAGAAGCCACCTAGTAGGAGAGAACTGACCCCCCCCCCAAGTTGACCTCTAACCTCCATATGTGTCCTGCGGCACTTGTGCCAACCCCCAACTCCCACCTCCACAGGAAAACAGGATAAGTTAAAAAAGATAACTAAAAATAGAAATTCTTGGGTTGGAGAGCTGGCTCAGTGGTTAAGAGCACCGTCTGCTCTCCCAGAGGTCCCGAATTCAATTCCCAGCAACCACATGGTGGCTTACAACCATCTGTAATGAGATCTGACACCCTCTTCTGCTGTGTCTGAAGATAGAGACAGTGTACTCACATACATAAAATAAATAAATCTTTAAAAAAAAAAAGAAATTCTTATATCTGCCCTATGGTCAATTACAGACTATTTAAAACAAATCCTCAATTGTGCATACCTTATGTAATAGCAGTTTTGAAACTAAAACTGATGTAGTTGGGTGACTCACCAGCCTGGCAAATGAAATGATGCTTTTCTAGGCACTGGTTCCATCTTGAGAAGACAGCATTAGAGTGTGTGACCACAGTAGGACATTCGCCAGGTTTTTGGTTCCTTAAGACGTCAGCACCTCCTGGAGGGGCACAGACTCAATTGAGTCTCCCTCTTCAGAGTGAGACAGGGGAGACGGCTCAGTGAGCAAAGCACTTGCTGGACAAGTGTGAAGACCCAAATTCGAATCCCTGGAGCCCATGTAGGGCCAGGCATGGTAGCCTCCCATGTCTGTAATCCCAGTGCTCTTAGGTGAGATGGGAGGTGGAGGAAGGAGGATCCCAGAGACCTGTGGGACCTGGGGTAGGCTGTGGCGGACAACAAAAGAGACCTTGCTCCAACCGAGGTGGAAGGTGAGGAGAAACATCGGAGCTTGATATTCAGCCTCCGCACACGGCGGCACTAAAGCACACATATGTCCAATTTGTCTGGCTTCCAGCAAATGAAAAGTTATGACTTCTCCCTGAGTATTATAGATTACTCTTCAATATTTAGATATTTTTAATCATAGATTTTAGAATTAATTACCTAGACATTAATGAGACATAATGATATAATAATTTCTTGGGTTTTTCTTTTTTTTTTTTTGCTAAAACTGCAAGATTATGGTACCCAATTTTGTTGTTTTGTTTTTGGTTTTTCGAGACAGGGTTTCTCTGTGTAGCCCTGGCTGTCCTGGAACTCTCTTTGTAGACCAGGCTGGCCTCGAACTCAGAGATCCGCCTGCCTCTGCCTCCCGAGTGCTGGGATTAAAGGCGTGCGCCACCACGCCTGACTGGTACCCAATTTTGTAAGAAAGACAACATACCTGGAAAGCCAACATTCAAGAAGCTAAGATGGGGGGATTGAGAGTTTGAGAGCAGTCTGGGCTGAATACCAAGCTTCAGGATACCTTGCACTATAAAGCAAAACTGTCTAGAATATAAAACAAAACTGAACAAAAATCCCAAATACCCCAAATCAATAAAGCAAAAGAACATCATACATGAAGACTCAGGAACTAAGTTTTAGACAGGTTCTGGCAAAAAGCCCATTGCCACCAGTCAATGGTGGTGCACACCTTTAATCCAGCACCCAGGAGGCACAGGCAGGAGGATCTCTGTGAGCTCAAGGCCTGGAACGTGATCTACAGGGCACATTCCAGGACAGCCAAGGCTACACAGAGAGACCCTGTCTCTGAGGGAAAAGTACATTGCTGTTGCTATGGAGACAAATGTTGGCCAGGCACAAAAGTGGAAAGCCTGTGGGGAGAGATGATGGTCAAGCTAACTTTTTTTCTGGTTATAAAAGCTGAAAGGGGGCTGGAGAGGCGGTTCAGCAGTTAAAAGCACTGGCAGCTCTTTCAGAGGTCCCGAGTTCAATTCTCAGTAACCACATGGACGCTCACAACCATCTGTAATGAATCTGATGTCCTCTTCTGGCAAGCAGGTGTATGTGCAGATAAAGCACTCATATGTAAAATAAATAAATCTCAAAAAGGAAAAAAACAAAAACAAAACCACAATACCTTAAAATGTAATTTGAAAAAAATATAATAAAATAAAATAAAAGCGGAAAGACCAAAGATGACTTTCTTCCACCCTAGAACACAGCACAAGAAAGCCTTTCCCCTCAACACTCAACATGAGAGCCCCACCTGTCTGGTTTATCCCTGGATGCGTCCCCGGCAGCTTCAGGTTTCCCCTGACCCACCACACTGTTTCTTCTTTCTGGAAGCTTTTTAGGAAACCCCGAAGCTTGGGGTTCCACGTGTGGGCTAGGCGTCCTCTCTGGGCGTGGCAGTAGTTATCTGCTTCTTGGAAGTCGCAGAAAAGTCTGTTAAACTGATAGCAGCTGTTTTTCCCATGTTGCTCCGGGATGCTTGGTTCACGTCCCAGAATAACACCCAGAATGACACCGATTCTAATGTACAGCCAGAGCCAAGACCGCCTCTGCCAGAGCATTTTTTTTCTCTGCACCGAGTGAGAAGAGAGATGTACGGAGGCTCGGCAGCTGCCTGGGCTTTTAAATAGAACCCAATGAGTTTGTCAGAATCGTCCGCATTGTTCTTTTGTGGGTTGGGAAGAACCTGCCAAGTAGATAAAGGTTTTGTTTTGTTTAGGGAGCCCAGATGGAGCTCTTACCGGCTGCAAATGAATAGCAAACGGGACTTTACAGTCGGGGGCACCAATGTCTCCATCTGTGTCTACACGCCCAGATATATCTTTAGCAAATAAAGATCCATTATGAAGCCAAGGCTGTCTGCAAGCGGGGAGAGGTTGGCGGATATCGAAGCCAGTGTTACTGGCCTTGATGAGCTTAGTTCTTGCAGCATGGGCTCTAACACAGAACCTGTGCACTCTATACAAGCACCCTAGCACTGAGGTATGTGTCCCGAAAAACGGATACTTTTTTACGAAAAAGAAAAGTTTTCTGTTGTTGTTATTTTCAAGGCAGGGTCTCACTACATCTCCACGTATCCCTAGCTGTCCTGAAACTCACTATGTAGACCAGGCTGGACTCTAACTCACAGAGATCCACTTGCCTCAGCCGCCTGTGTGTTGGTATTAAAAGCATGCATCACTATGCCCAGAGAAGAAAACTCTTCTCATTAAGTCCTCTAATTGATTTAAAAGTTAAAAGATTTAAGCCAGGCAGTGGTGGTGCATTCCTTTAATCCCAGCACTTGGGAGGCATAGGCAGGTGGATTTCTGAGTTCGAGGCCAGCCTGGTATACAGAGTGAGTTCCAGGAAAGCTAGGGCTATACAGAGAAACCCTGTCTCAAAAAAAAAAAAGTTAAAAGATTTTATTTATTTTTATTTTATGTATACGGGTGTTTTGTCTGTATATATACCATGTAACATGGCCTGGTACCTTCAAGGCCAGAAGAAGGCTGGATCCAGCATGTGGGTGCTGGGAATTGAACCTGGGTCCTTTGCAAGAACAAGTGCTAGTAACCACTGAGCCACCTCTCCAACCCCCTAAGATAGAGTTTTTCAAATAAATATTATCTTTGTCAGCCCAGTATTCTGGCAAAGGATTGTATCCAGGATGTATAAAGGGACTCAAAAAAAGTTATTAGGAGGAGACTAAGTAATGCAATCAACAAATGGCAAATGATCTGAGCTGACACTTCTCAGACAGCTCTCGGCTGAGGAATATGGGGAGGGGGAGATGCTACACATCATGTGTTAGATAGCGATCGACTGAGCTGCCACAGAAATAAAAGAATAAACTGGCCTTCCGTGGGAGCACTTTGTTCTTTTCTCAGCACAATGGAAGGTGATGGTCTCTCCACAGGAACAGGGACCATGTACTTGTGGAGTTGGGGTCTTGGGGTTTTATAGGACTTTGGGGACAGAAGAGCCCAGTCCATCTGCAGGTCGTTTCCCTTGTAGTCAGGAAGTGGTAGCTCCCAGCAGGTTTGTGTGGATCTCCTGATTAGGAGCTTCCGTAGATGTCAATCAACTTTCCTGCCCAGAGCCTCTCAGCCCAGCTGCTGCTTATATGCCATTAACCCTTCATCCTCAGCTACCAGGAGAATACAACCCAAAGCTACACACATTTCACGTCACTCAGAATGGCCTTTATCGAAATCGGGGAAAGTTACCCTTATACACTGTTGGTGGGAGTGTAAACACATGTAACCTGTGGCAAACAATAGGGAGGTTCCTAAAAAACAAACTACAAGGATGCTATATGACTCCGCTATATGAAGACTAGGTGTATACCCACAGGGAATGAAGTGAGCACTCAGAAGGGAGCCTGTGTGTCCACATTGATCTCAGGACTGTTAACCACAGCCAAGCTACGGTAGCGGCTCAGGTGCCTGTCAACAGATGACAGTTGACGATAAAAAAGAGGATCTATCTATCTATATCTATACACACATACACACATACACACATATGTATGTGTATATGATATACACATACATATATGTTATATGTTACATATATGTTATATGTATGTGTGTATCATATACACATACATATGTGTGTATGTATGTATGTGTGTATATATGTATATGTGTATATATACACATATATGTGTCTGTGCGTGTATATATATATATATATATATATATATATATATATATGTATGTGTGTGTGTGTATCGGACTTTATTTGGCCAGAGAGAATGTTATCATGTCATTTGCCAAAAAAATGGATGGAACTGAAAGTTTCCATGTTAAGCAAAAATAAGTCATAAGTTATCACATGGTTTCTCCCATCTGTAGAGGCTAGAATCTAAAGGTGGGGTCATATAGCATCCTTGTAAGAAACACTATGGGAAGTTCAGGGGACTAGGGAGAGGGAGGAGAAGGAAAGGGTAAGATAACTTAGGAGTATGAACCTCACTGAAATAGGATACATTCATATGGAAACACTAAAGGCACTACAAGGAAGCTCTTTAATAGAACAGTAATGTGTATTGTTATAGTACACATTATGTAAAGAATATATATTATAATACACATTATGTAAGAACATGCACATTCTAATACACATTGTGTAAAGAACATAGTTACAGGACACACTAGCTAATATGATGTAGTGAAGTAAATTAACATGTCTGTCATCTCAGAGTTGCCCCTGAAAACTCTTTTTGTGTCAGGGCTGTTGAGATGAACTCATGGGGCAGGAACCCCACTCCCAGCAGGATTCTACTGCATACAAACATAAAGACTATTGCCAATAAATCTCTAGGCTTGTGTGTCCTCCATGTTTGCTGCCACTGGGATTGGTTCGGATGGCTGTATTCTGTTTCTTACCTGTATGAAACCAAAACTGCATGTGAACCGTATCTTGAAGCTCCAAGCCAGCCAGTCATAAAAGCCAGGTAAACAGGTGATGAAGAAAGGAACACAAATTAAACACAAACCATGCCAGAAACCAACAAAGCCCAAGCTTGGCAGAACCTGACAGTAGATCTGCATGGTTCTGGCCTCTGACCACGCAGCCTCCTTTGACTGTGGCATGCACGGCACATCACGCCATGGCGAAGCTTCAGTTTTAGAACCTGTTTTTGGTCATTGCTTTGCTGAAAACCCTTTGTTTAGAGAGCTCGCCACTGGTCCTCCCCACTGGTCCTCCCCTGCTGCGTTCCCTTCACTGATCTGTGCAGCTGGCTTTCTTCTTTTGTGCCATAGATGTGCGCAAATGCTTGGCAGCTTTCAGGGTTGAGATGGTCACCGAAGCAGCCCAGATAAAGCCTCGTTTCTCTACACTGTGTTTGGTGAGTGTATTGTGGTGACTGAATTCAGGGCCCTGAGCATGGACTCTGCCACTGAGCTATGTACATATTCATTTCTTAGTGCCTTTATGCGTTTTGAAAACCATTCCAGAAGCAGACATCAACATTGTAAGTCCTCTAAAAAACAGAATCTGAGGATACATCCCCTTAGTTTTAAAATGTTGCAGTATTCTATTGAAGGGCGTAGCATAATCCACACTCTGCAAAGGTCTAGTTAGGGAAGAAATGAAATAATTGTTGTTAGTAACAAGAGGAAAAATGTCACCATAGAGGGACAGCATGAGAGGGAGAAGGTTCAGATGAGTAATGCATTTGAGTTGAACCAGGAGTGAAAGGCCATCTCATTTACAAAAACAAACTCATCACAATTCCCAGACTGACCAGAGAGACCCCACTAACCAGAAAGGCATGGATATAATATAATCCCTAGAGCAAATGACTGCCAGCCAAGGTGACAAGACCCAGCAATGTCATCTGCTAACAGAGCTGTGAAGACCTCACAGGACAAGTGCACCTAGACGAGTCACAACCACAGACCCAGCACTGTAGAAGGTAATGAAAGGGATCCCAGAAATGTCTGTGACTTCTTAACAACACACACACACACACACACACACACACACCAAGGCTGTCTATGATAAACTTATACCCTATGTTGTACCAAGTGGGAACGCTGAAAGCATTTCCTCTAAAGTCAGGAATGAGTAAAGATGCCCACTCTCCAGCTTCATTCAGTATAGCACTGAGATTATTCACTAGAGAGCAACGAGGCAAGAGAAAGGACTAGAAGATCTACAAGGAGGATACAAAGAACTTAAGTATCCCTATTTGCAGACTAGATGAGCCTATACCTAAAAGGCATTAAGAATTCTACCAGAACACTCTAACAGACAATACCAACTTTCAGGAAAATAGCATGATGCAAAATAAATACACCATGGTGGTACACACCTGTGATCCCAACATTAGGCAGACAGACCTCTGAGTTCCAGGCCACAAACAAATAAACCCCAAATCAAAACCAAAAACCAAAATCAAAATAGCAAACCCATCCTCGAGCAGTGAGGCAGCTCAGTGGGCATTGCTGCCAAGCCTGACAGCCTGAGTTCTGTCATCAGAAAGCATGTGATGAAGAGACAGGACTGATTCCTGCGAGTTGTACCCTGATCTTTATACATGTGCATGCTACACACACACAAACATACACACACACACACACACACACACACACACACACACACAGTTATTTACTGGCCTACACATGTCTGTCATAGCAGGCTGCTGCCTGAACTCTCTCACATACAGAACAACAAATTTAAAACAAAAACAAACAAACATTCAACCACTAACCCAACCTCCTAGATGTGTCACTTCTAGGTATAGTCCCCAAATAATCCAAGCTGGCATATGACAGAGGTACCTGTACACCTATGTTTTTTGGAGCAATATTCACAACAGCCAATTTATGGAATTAGTAACAGACAGATTAAGATAATGATATATATGATACATAATATGGTATGGAACAATATTCAACCATTAAAGAGAATGAAATGAGATAATTTACAGGAAAATGTATGGGACTGGAGATCATGTTACATGAAGCAAGCCAATCTCAGATCGCTAAATATGTTTTTTTTCCTCATATGCAGGATACAGACCTTAAAAGGACTTATTTTTATAATTTATGTACACACACACACACACACACACACACCTCTGCCTGTTGGTATGGGAAAACCAGTACAGTGCCCCAGAAGAAATGTGATCCTGGAGTTACAGGCAGTTATGAGCTACCTGATGTGGGTGCTGGTAACGGAACTTGGGTCCTCTCCAAGAACATCAAGTGCTAACAGCTGAGCTATCTCTCCAGCCTCCCGTAACCTGACCTAAACTATGACCTAAAGTGGGGAAGTATTATTTCAGAAAGGAAAGGGACCAGTGGGAAGAGGGACAAATAGGAGACAGGCGTAAGGTTAAGGGTCAGAGTGGGTGCTTGAGAGAGGGCTCAACAGTTAAGAGCTCTGACTTCTCCGAGTGCGTGGGTCCAATCATCTGTAACTCCAGTTCCAGCGGATTCAATGCCCTCCTCTGGTCTCTGTAAACACTTGGCACACAGGCATTTGAGTGCTGAGGCAGGAGGATTGTTTATTTTAGAAAAACCACCATAAGATTATCTTAAAAATAAAACCATATTTACTTATCAATACAGCAGAGCTTACTTTTTAAATCAGCGGGTAAATGTTTGTGTTTGCATGAGTGTACTTTTTTTTTTCTTCTCCTTGTAGAGAGAGGGTTTCTCCATGTAGCCCAGGCTCTCCTGTAACTCACTCTGTAGACCAGGCTGGCCTCAAACTCAGAGAGATCTGCTTGCCTTTGCCTGACTAGTGCTGGGATTAAAGGCCAGCGCCACCATTGCCCTGATAAAACAGAATTCTTAGGATTTCTGTTTCAGAAAGGGGGCTATGAAAGCCATAGCGCAGCACCGGCATAAAGACAACCATGCGGAACCTTCGGGCTGCATCGCCCTTTGTTTCCTTCCCGGGGATAGGGAAGCATTAGGGTTATGCGCACTAGTGGGCGCTGGGGTTGTCTGCAGATTTCGGAGGAGTCGGCTCACCACTCGAGGCTTCCGGAAGCCTCCTCCTCCTCCTCACTGTCGTACCGAAGGAAGGGTGCGCGAGTTCAGAGCAGCGTCCCTTAGGAGGCATGACAGCGACAAGACAGAAAGTAGCCACGTCCCGCCACGGAGCATGGCTCCACGCGTTCATGCGTTCAGCCGTCCAATCAATGTCTAGGGGCGGGGCCAGGTCGGCTGGTGGGGCCTGGGAGATAAGTGGAGCCGAGCCCGTTCTCCAATAGGATGCAGGCAGGGGCGGGCTTAGTGACAGAAAGAGCATGGCGTGGAGACAGCTGAGAGTGAGTCTTGCGCGGGGAGGTTCACTCGTGGTGTGGATACCCGGCGGGGAGGGCATGAGGCTGGGAAACTGAAAGGCTGGGACCCTTGAAGTGTGGCTTGCACGTGCACAGCTAAGGGCATGCAAAAAGCAAGCGAGTGTGAGCAGAGGCTAGGCTGAACCTGAGAGATCGCGGTTATTTTTCTCTTTTTAATTGAGCTAAGTATCGGGCCTTTGTGAGAACACGATCGCCTACGCTCCAAGGAGGAATGAAATAAGACATGAGGCCACCCTTCTAGATCAAGTGTGGTCAGAATGGAAGTTCCATGTGAAGAGTCCTTAGTTGTGACCCTGGTCTGGATAAAGGGCTCAGATACTGGTACTTGACTCTTGAGGAATTTCTGCAAACTCCCCGTGAAGGGAGAATGAATACTTGGTTTGTGTTGCAGGCAAATCTGATCATATCTGCTACTTCCTTGTTTAGTGGACAAATCCCATTTAAAAAAAAGTGTGTGTGTGGGTGTGCACGTGAGTGCAGGTACCCTCTGAGACCAGATGTTTTGGATCCCCTAGAGTTCCAGTTGTGAGACGCCTGACATGGGAGCTAGAACCGAACTCGGTTCCTCCGGCAGACCAGCAAGTGCTCTTAAACCAACGTTGTTAACCAAATGTTGGCTGACACCTCTCTCCTTTCTCCTGCTTCATTTAAAGCAATGTTTTCCTTTTAGTTCCAAGCAGCCGTCTACCCCTCCCCCATGCCCTGGCCCCTCTCATTGGCTTCATCCACCTAGAGATCTCTTTTCCAGCTGCTGCCTCCTCTAGCTTGTGTCTAACCTTTGAAAGTCAGCTTTTACTTGCTCCCTCAAGATCCTTCCCCGATTTATCCCTTCATGTCACTTGTCATGGCTCTGTATTTATGTGGCCATTAGTTTGTCTCTCGTGTTACACTCTCCTGAAGAATACACTCTCCTGAAGAACAGGGACCACGTCTGGTTTGCTGGCCTTTGGTGAAGGATCGAATGAGTGCATTAGCCACTTAGCATCTGGCAGCGATAGTTATTGAAAAGCATAGTGAACCACTTTTTTTTTTTTTTTGCCCTGGCTGTCCTGGAACTCACTCTGTAGACCAGGCTGGCCTCGAACTCAGAAATCCTCCTGCCTCTGCCTCCCAAGTGCTGGGATTAAAGGCGTGCGCCACCACTGCCCGGCTAGTGAACCACTTTTAAACTGGGGTTTGTGGTTCTCTACCCAACAAGACTGAAGCTATGTTTATATTGCAACCATTTTTATATTATACACATATGACATCTCAGGTTGGTAACTTTTCTAGGTATAATTTTAAAGTATAAATAAACACCATGTTCTTACCACGGTATGAGGGAGAAATGAAAACATGCATTTTAGTATATAGAGGTCAGAGCACCACTCACCCATATGGATGGTCAAGTCTTTAAGCCTTTTCTTAGAAATGATTGCCACAGGTGTGCTCTGGTTTACAAGCAGAGCATCATACTCTTTCTGGTGAGGTTACAGGGATGATGACTTATTCTTGGTACTGTTTTGTGTAAGCTGTATGGTTGTCCTTCAATTACAAGGTGCCAGTATTCCTGGAAAGTATTCATGTATATGTAAAATCATGTGGGAGGTAGTTGGTGTTTGAGATGAACTATATATAGCTTGTTCCTTGGCTCAGATAATAGAAAGTTTTGTTAAAACCTACATAAATATCAATAGCAAAGTTTAAACATCATACAGTACAAAGGGAAATTAGTGTGTCGGCTTTAAGCAAGGAAGAATGCTGACAGGGCTGATTTCTCTGCACCAACTCTATTAGCATTGTTCCTTCATTAACTAAAACTTTTCCCTTACGGGCCCTAGGGGGCAGTACTGCCTGCCTTGAAAATCCCCTGGGCGATCCCTTGAATATATTCAGGGCTAGAACTTGCGAGAGAGCGAGTAGATACAGCTTCTACAAAGACTGGTGTGTGGGGGGAGGGCAGGAAATGAAGGGGTCAGTGTAAGCAGAGAAGGGCTTTCACTTCTTGTAGATGTTATGTCCTCTCTGTAGGTGTGAAGGGCCAGGAAGGGTGCTGTGTCCTGTCCTGATGGGTCCTTCCTTTTCCCCCACTTAGAAGCGGGCCCTGGATGCAGCCATCATCCTTGGAGGTGGAGGACTTCTCTTCACCTCTTACCTGACAGCCACGGGGGATGACCATTTCTATGCTGAGTACCTGATGCCGGCTCTGCAGAGGCTGCTTGATCCAGAGTCAGCCCATCGGCTAGCTGTTCGAGTCACCTCCCTGGGGCTCCTTCCTCGAGCTGCATTTCAGGACTCCGACATGCTGGTAGGTGCCCCTGATCACCCTGTGTTACACTTAGGTGCCCAGGGGGAGGTCACGCTCTTCATCACTTGGTATAACATCTCTGCTGCGACTGTGCTTTTGAAAACCAGAGCTACAGGTTCACAAGCAGCTGGAATCTGGAGCCCATAAAAGAGAAAGCATCTTTTATTATGTGTTACACCCTGAACATGCAGAACAGCACTTAGGTATAGGTCTTTAATCCTCACAACTATTCTTTAAGATAGGTCCTATTCTTGTCTCTATCTACAGATCAGGAAACCATTGTGCAGGCTAAGTAAGTGACTTGCCCAAAGTCACACAGCCAGTATGTGGCAGGACCGGGATTCAAACCCATGGAGTCTAACTGCAGTGTCCAACCTTGGCCACTGTTCTGCCTTGCTGAGATCCTGGGGCTGAGCAGGGACATCTTCTGAAGTCATTAAACAGCTAATGGGTGCAGGGGGACAGTGTTGGCAGGGAAGGGCTGTCACTTGTAGATATTATGTCGTCTGTCTAGGTGGATGTGAAAGCTTGGTAGGGAGGGTGCTAGAACCTGGCCTGACAGGTCAGAGTCAGGCCCTGGATGTTGTATCATCCTGGGGGTGGTTGAGGACTTAAGTCCTAGGCAACCACCTGCCCCAGCCACATTCAGCCCCAGCTCCTTCCTCTGGCCCACCTGGCACCATTGCTGCAGTGTGGTCGGGTTACTGCAGGAGACTTCAGGGAAAGCACGTACCTTCCCAACGTCTGCTTCCCATATTCACTTGGCAATTGTAAGGCACTTCTTACCAAATGGGAGACAGCAGTGATTTGAACACGGGAACCCAGCAAAATGCCCTGCAGGCCTCTCTGGGGGAAGGGTCACTGTTGAGACTCTAGGGCCCTTTGCTACGCATGCTCCTTTCCATCCCTGGGGGTTCTTCTCATCCCACAGCAGACAGTCTCCTGCAGCTGCACAGTTTTACCTTAGACACTAAGGGGATTTTGTAGAATCAGATAGAACATTTCTCTGCCTTCTTCACCTCAAACTGAGTTTGACAGCCTTGGAACCAGGGTGAAGGGGAGCCAGAGAAGATGAGGGCAGGCCTGGGTGACAGGTTATGACAGAGCCAGTGTGCCTCTTCCAAGGTTTCTCTGAATGCCACCTTTTTTCTTTTGAGATGGGTTCACGTTGTCCAGGTTTGGCTCAAATGATTTCTGAGCCTCACTCCCGAGTGAGTGACTGGGACCATATGGAGTGTCCCACTCTATTCCCAGAGGCCCTACCCCTCCACAGCAGGGCCGGCTGGTCCTCTTAGCCCCTCTACCTACCTCTTTAGTTCCTTGCTTCTTCCTAACTCCTCAGTTCTCTTTCGAGAGTAGACTCTATCTACAGATCAGGAAAACCAGGAAGGCGCGGGGGCTTTTGAGACGCTTGGCTGCCCTGGCCTCCTGCTTGACCAGTTTAACCATAGTCTCAGAGAGGCTTGGAGACACCCAGGCTCTGACATGCAGCCAGGGTAGAGGACAGCTGCCCTCAGGGAGGGCCCGTTACAGCGGCACCTCCTGCCTCGAGGTTCTACAGTGCTGTGTACAAACTTACTTTTCCCTGGGGTCTTTCTCAGCTCCTGCTTTCAGGGCCGTGTGGCTTCTCCCCTGGAAACAATTCCCTCACCTTTAAGAGCTCACTGCAGCAAGCACTGGCATCTGCTGATGTCCTCTCTCCAACTCTCAATGGTGCCCATGGGCTGGCTTGTTTGTGGAGGAAGGGTCACCTGGGGCTTGCGTACTAGGCTGGTTATAGGCTTTGCTACATGGTACCCATTTGTGTCAGAGTGGCATGACCCAAAGGCTGTCACCAACAACCCCTTCTCCTGCCCAGGTTGAGCAGATAAAAAGATATCCTGCAGTTGTACAAGATAGCTCCTGTCTCCTGTTTACTTGTGGTGGGACATTGCCTCTCGCCCAGCCTTGAGACCTCATGGTGTTAGACTCCAGCAGGCACCAGAACACCTGCAGAGCCCCTCAGAGTGTCCTTCCCGCAGAAGATCCCTATTCTGGGGGACCAGAGATGCCAGGGGAGTCCTGATACCGGATGCTGGGAACCCTGCTGTGAGACCACTTGGTGTAGCCCTGTGTATCTCTCTGACTTTGTCTCCTTCCCAGGAAGTGAGAGTCCTGGGCCATAAATTCCGAAATCCAGTGGGGATTGCTGCAGGGTTTGACAAGCACGGGGAAGCTGTGGACGGACTCTATAAGCTGGGCTTTGGTTTTGTTGAGGTGGGAAGTGTGACTCCCCAGCCTCAGGAAGGAAACCCCAGGCCCCGAGTATTCCGTCTCCCTGAGGACCAAGCTGTCATTAACAGGTAGGTGGGGTTCAGTGTCTCAGAGCTATCTTCTCCCCTGCTGGGATCTCTGCTGGAAGACCTGCCTTGTGTTTTCTCATATGACAGAGCAGTGGTTCTCACCCTTCCTAATGCTGCAACCCTCTAATACAGTTCCTCGTGTTCTGGTGACCCCCCTCCCCCAACCATAAAGTTATCTTTTATTGCTACTTCATAACTAGTTTTGCCTCTGTTATGAATTAGAATGTGAATATCTGATAGGCAGTTATGGGACCCCTGTGGGAGAGGTTGTGACCCACAGGTTGGGACTGCCTGTGCTAGGTGGGTATTCTGTCACTGAATATTCAGGAGTTAGGAAAAAGCAAGGAACTAAAGAGGTAGGTAGAGTGGACTAAGAGGATCAGCCAGCCCTGCTGTGGAGGGGTAGGGCCTTTGCTGTGTACCAGGTAGAGATCTCAGCCCAACCTTGGGAAACAGAGATGATGGTTTTCCCAGGTGTTCTGAGGGTTGGCGCTGTTCATGGAGAACGGCTAGGGAAGATGAGGGCCAGCAGACTTTACGGTGAGTGTTTAAACACTGTTGCTCCATTGACTTTGTCTGGTGCTGGTCTATAGAAATATAATGATTGCACGTGTAATTTCAAATAATCTAATGACTACATTAAAAACTGGAAAAGGAAGCAAACTTGGTAATATATTTATAATCATTGCAATTTAATTATAAACAATTTGTTCTAAAGTTATTTTGACATGCCGGCAATGTAAAAATCATTGGCTGAAAATTCTCCTGTTTTTCTTTCTTCTTTCTTTCGGCTTATGGCCCTCCAGTACCCTGGGCTGGTGGGCGGGCACATGCTGTCAGCATCCCTGGGACTGTGGTCACCCTGGCTTTCAATGAACAAGGCTGTAGTGTTCTGCTCTTAGGAGGAGAAGTCATGCTAGCTGTATAAAGCCTTGTGTTTGTTCTGTGCAGTCAGTAAGTCCACAGAGGGAAGACCTTCCTACTTTTGGCTAAGTGATTTTTGGAGAGCCTCCTAGTGGGGCTTTTGGCTGGCGTGCAGCTGTGCTTCCTACAAGTCACTCATCTTTCTGTTGCATTACAGGCAGGGACCGATGTCTTTGGGAATGGCCAGGCAACATACTTGTGTTTCTGACTGGCCGTTACTATGACTTCCACTCTCAGGGTAGTGGTACTCAGTAAAGTCTTATGGGACAGGGAGTGTTGAGGGATAGGCACCTGTGCTCTCTGGCACTTTACCTTCTTGCTCATGTATGTGATATGTGTTTGGTATGGGCATGCTGAAGGGATGGGTCAGTATTTATTATATCAGCAGATCTTCACACCACTGTCTGTGCTGTATTCTGGCTGTAAGCAATAAAGTGATGTGTCCAGACTCCATTAGTTATCAATCTCGTTTTGGAAACAAAACATCAGTAGAGAGCAGATTAAGGAAGGGAGGGCTTATGCGGCTCACAGTATGAGGGTACAATTCCTCACGGAGGCAGGAGGCTGGGGCAGCCCTCACGGTGGCAGGAGCCTGGGGCAGCGGTTTGCTTTGCACCCACAGGAAGGAGGCAGAGTGAAGAGCTGGTTCCTGAGTCACTTTCTCCTTACTCAGTTTAGGACATGAGCCCATGGGATGGTGCTGCCCACATTCATGGTGGGTCTTCCTGCACTATTAAACTTCCTGGAAACAGTTGCAGACACACCAGGTGTGTTTCCATGGTGATTCTAAATCCTATCCAGTTGACAATGGGTCACCAGTGGTGACCGCATGGGAGTGGTCTCCCCGCCTTTTCTACATTGTCATCCTCTAACCACGCCCCTCCACTGTGGGTTTATATGCACCAGGTATGGATTCAACAGCCACGGGCTCTCAGTGGTGGAACACAGGCTACGGGCCAGACAGCAGAAGCAGACCCAGCTCACCGCAGGTAATGTCAGTTGCTGGGGAGGGTCTTTCTTCCTCTATTTGAAAGAAACATGGGGAAAACATGGGAAGGGCACATGATTCAGCAATGGGGGGGAGGGGAGGAAGAACACACAAAGTAACACAGCCTCCAGCCTCCTCGCATTCGGGAATTGTCCAACTTCCACCACAGCCTAAAAGGTCTTAAGTGACTGTCACAATTCAGCAGAACTGGGTTGTGTCCTAACTTGGGAACTTGGAGGTGAGCAGAAAGCATGTGTGAGCTAAGATGGGAGCAGGACCTAAGTGCCACCTTCCCACATCCCACCCTGCTGTCCTTTGGTCCGCTGCGTTAACAGTGTGTATTCCAGGGAAAGCTAAAGCAGGAAGTAGATTTGTCATTCTCCCCCAACTCGGACCAGCCGTCCTCAGGACTCACTTTCCAAACAGCCTTCACTTTCGATGGCTTTTCATGGGGATGCTCCAGTCTGTTCTCTGTGGTCTGCTTTGTTCCCTGAGGTGCATTTTGAGGTGGAAGTCCTGGGTGGTGGCAGCCTGCCTGTGGCTCCCCTGTGTCTTCTGGAATCCACGGAGACTCTTCTCTTTTGCCTCTGGAATATCTTTCAGGAGGTCTTAGTATCATCTGATGTCCTCATAACGTGATGAGGAAGCCGAGGACCTCTGCAGTTATTTGAGGAGCTAAGGGAGAAGGGGCTGAAGCGTTTGGCAGGTTCAGGTGGGAGTTGCAGGAAATGACTGTGTTTAAACCCCCTGGCTTTGATAGAACTAGATCCTGCCAGCTCTGCAGAACCTTGAAGGTCATAACATGATGTTCGTGGTTTGTCCTCTTCTGCCTCCTGCCTTCTGTTTCTTCTTTTTAATACCCACAGTGCTGCGTGTGCCTACAGTGCTGCGTGTGCCTGCAGTGCTGCGTGCCTACAGTGTGCGTGTGCCTGCAGTGTGTGCCCGCAGTGCTGTGTGTGCCCGCAGTGTGTGTGTGCCTGCAGTGTGTGTGTGCCAGCAGTGCTGCGTGTGCCAGCAGTGCTGCGTGTGCCTGCAGTTCTTTATGTGCCAGCAGTGCTGCGTGTGCCAGCAGTGCTGCGTGTGCCTGTAGTTCTTTATGTGCCAGCAGTGCTGCGTGTGCCTGCAGTGCTGCGTGTGCCTGCAGTGTGTGTGTGCCTACAGTGCTGCGTGTGCCTGCAGTGCTGCGTGTGCCTACAGTGCTGTGTGTGCCTGCAGTGTGTGTGTGCCTGCAGTGCTGTGTGTGCCTGCAGTGTGTGTGTGCCAGCAGTGCTGCGTGTGCCTGCAGTGCTGCGTGTGCCTGCAGTGTGTGTGTGTGCCTGCAGTGCTGCATGTGCCTGCAGTGCTGTGTGTGCCTACAGTGTGTGTGTGCCCGCAGTGCTGTGTGTGCCTGCAGTGTGTGTGTGCCTGTAGTTCTTTATGTGCCTGCAGTGCTGTGTGTGCTTGCAGTGCTGTGTGTGCCTGCAGTGCTGTGTGTGCCTGCAGTGCTGTGTGTGCCTGCAGTGTGTGTGCCTGCAGTGCTGTGTGTGCCTGCAGTGTGTGTGCCTACAGTGCTGTGTGTGCCTGCAGTGCGTGTGCCTGCAATGCTGTCTATGCTAACTTTACTGCCCATTTCCCCATGTCCACTCTTCATCCTCAGTCAGTGCCCTCACATTCACTGGAGTGAGGCCAAGTCCTGTGCCCGTGCCCTGCCCATTGCTGGCAGCTCGCAGCCTCTAGAAGCCCTTTGCCAACACCATGCCTAGGGACAGGACAGAGGTCGATGGGAGGGACGGTGCTCTCTGAAGAGTGGTTCAGCCTTTCCTGACTCCTGCATCCTGTCAGTGTGGACAGGTGACTACTAGTGAAAGATCTAGTTATCTCAATCCAGTTCACTCATGCTAAAGCTTACACGTGATCCTGGCTTGCTGGCTGCTAGACTTGAGAAACTTCAAGACCTTGTTCTGTATAATTTAGTCTAATCCCTTGCCCAGCCCACTTAGGAAATAAGTTACACAAATCTTACTTTGAAGATGATGACCAGGAAGGTGGAGAAGGGCTGTGGGAAGGTGTCCCCCTCTTTCATCTCAATTTTGTTAATTTGGATATTCTCTTTTAGTTAGTTTGAATAAAGGTTTGTCAGTCCTGTGATTTTTTTTCTCAATGAAACAACTCTTTGTCTCACTGATTCTTTGTATTGTTTTTGTTTGTTTCTATTTCATTGATTTCAGCCCTGAATTTGATTATTACTTTTGGGTGTGATTTCTTCTTTTTGTTCTAGAGCTTTCAGGTGTGCTGTTAAGTATGAGAGCTCCTTTTTTTTTTTTTTTTTTTTTTTTAAATGTAGGCACTTTGTGCTATTAACATGCTTCTTAGAACCCCCTTCATTGTGTCCCATAAGTTTGACTATGTTGTGTTTTTTTTTCATTCAATTCTAAGATGTTCTAAATTTTCATCTTGACCCATTTTTCATTCAGTAGAGAGTTGTTGGGTTTCCATGGGTTTGTGGGCTTTCTTTTGTTTTCTGGTGTTGCTATCCAGCTTTAATCTAGGGTGACTGACAGGATATAGGGAATTATTTCAGTTTTCTTATTAAGAGACTCACTTTGTGTCAAGTACACGGTCAGTTTTAGTGAAAGTTCCATGAGTTGCTGAGAAGAAGGTATATTCCTTTGAGCTTGGATGAGATGCTCTGTAGATATCTGCTAGGTCCATTCGGTTTTATGATATCAGTTAGCTCCAACATTTTCCTGTTAGGTTTTGTCTGGACGATCTGCCTCTTGGCAAGAGTGTCTCCCACTGTAAATGTGTGAGGGTCAATGTGTGATATAAGCTGTAGCAGTGTTTGCTTTATGACCTTGGGCACCCCTGTGTGTGGTGCATAGGTGTCAAGAACGGCAGTGTTCTCTGGGTGGGTCTTTCCTTTGGTGACTATGTAGTGTCCTTCCCTACCTCCTTTGATTATTTTAGTTTGAATTCTATTTTGTCATGTCCACACCTGCTTGCTTCTTTTGTGTGTGTGTGTGTGTGTGTGTGTTTTGTTTTGTTTTTTCGAGACAGCGTTTCTCTGTATAGCCCTGGCTGTCCTGGCACTCACTTTGTAGACCAGGCTGGCCTCGAACTCAGAAATCCGCCTGCCTCTGCTTCCCGAGTGCTGGGATTAAAGGCGTGCACCATCACGCCCGGCACCTGCTTGCTTCTTTGGTCCATCTGCTTGGAATATCTTTTTCCATGCTTTTACTCTGAGGGAATGTCTATCCTTGATGGTAAAGTATGTTTCTTGAATGCAGCAGAGGGATGGATCCTGTTTCTTTCTTTTTAAAAATTTGTTTATTTTATGTATATGAGTACACGGTAGCTGTCTTCAGACACACCAGAAGAGGGCATTGGGATTGGAGGACAGGAGGGAGAGTGAAGATCGCCTCCTTGACCCCCTGACCAGTGGGGGTTGGAGGGTTTCCAGTGCCTTCTGCAGCTGAAGGGATGGGGTGGTAGAGGGAGCCTGGAGGAGATCTGTGTGATCTGCTGGGAAAGGTACCTCACTACGTTTCTGAAGCTACTTTTTGGTTTGGGGCCTGTTGTTAGGGGCCTCATGTAAGCTAAGCATGTGCCCCAACACCAGATGATCTGTTAGGGGCCTCATGTAAGCTAAGCATGTGCTCCAACACCAGATGATATCTCCGAGGCCCTGCATTTGTTTGTTTGAGACTGGGACTCTTGTAGCCCATGTTGGCTTTGAACTCGCTATGTTGCTGAGGATGGCCTTGAACTCCTGATTTTCTCGCCTATATCCCATAAGAACTGAGATTACAAGTGCCCATTATGCCTAGTTTCCTATAGTTTTTCTGTTATTTCTAGTATTTAGGCCTTCTAATTTCTCCATTTAGATTTCAAAAGAGGAAAGGCTCAATGTGCTCACACACTTGATAACCACACAGCGTTGATAAGCTAGTTGTCAGTCATCAGGCAGCTAGCTGCACCAGGCGTGAGTGGTTCGCCATCTCTGTCATCTGGTTCAAGAAGGTTCGGATTTGGGGACTTCCAATCTGTACTTAAAATTTATCCTGGAAAACCATGAGGACAAACTTGGTATTTACAGATGGGCTGCCTCTGGGAATAAACCTGGGGAAGAATAAGACTTCGGTGGATGCTGCTGCAGATTATGTAGAGGGTGTTCGCATCCTGGGCCCCTTGGCCGACTACCTGGTGGTAAACGTGTCCAGTCCCAACACTGCTGGCCTGAGGAGCCTACAGGGAAAGACTGAGCTGCGCCGCCTGCTGTCCAAGGTGTGTCATTACACTACCACATGCTCCTTTCACCAGCCTGGTCTCCTCATTCCTTTTCAGGACCACTAAGGAGAAGCTGTTCTCCACACCTTCCCCAAGCACTCTCTGATCTCTCACATCCCCAGTCCTAGGCAATAGGCAGTTAACTTCTATAACACCACAGGTTAGCCAGAGCAGGCACGTCTCTCCTTGGGATAAGTGCTGGTGCCTTAGTTGATTGTATGTTAATAATACTCATCTGCACTCCTGGGCTGTGCTCTGAGGTCCCTATCTCTGGCTTGTCAACCTAGGTGCTGCAGGAGAGGGACGCCTTGAAGGGACCTCGGAAGCCAGCGGTGCTGGTGAAGATTGCCCCTGACCTCACAGCTCAGGACAAGGAGGACATTGCCAGCGTGGCCAGAGAGGTTTGAGTCAGGGTGGGGCAGGGGAGGCAGGGGTGGCCTTCATTGTTGACTGCCTGCTGGGATAACCCAGAGTGTCCTGGTTGGTGACTTCCTTTCTGTGATGTGGAAGGCTGTCTGTCTGTCTGTCATCGTATAATTCATTTGGTGGCAGTGAGTTTGAAGACATGTTAGATGAGTCTGTTTCTTGTTCCTGATGTACAGTCACCCAGAAAGGATGTGCTAGCCTTTCTGCCAGTCTCAGCTGGGACTAGAACTTTGAGCCCTTCTCCAGCTAGTCTGAGCACCAGGCCTCTGACTAAGGAGGGAAGTGGGAACACATGTGCCCAGGGCCTCAGATACGATTGATTCTCCCAGCCAGCTTGCTCTAAGGGACCAACCCTGCTGAGGCACTGTGATGAGCTCAGTGTGAGACAGCTTGTTCTGGTAGCTTCTCGGTCAAGATGTAGGTGAGGCCTGTGAGAGTCTTGGTTTCTTTGAGGCCCTCAGGTCCATGCCTTAAGGCTGTTTCTCTGTCTCACACTGTAGCTGGGCATCGATGGACTGATCATCACAAACACCACAGTGAGTCGCCCTGTTGGCCTCCAGGGTGCTCTGCGCTCTGAGACAGGAGGACTGAGTGGGAAGCCACTCAGAGATCTGTCGACACAGACCATCCGGGAGATGTACGCCCTCACCCAAGGCAAGGTGGCTTTGGATATGTGTGGAGCCCGGGTTCTTCCCAAGTCCTCTGTGTTTGCTGGGGCTGGGGACCGAGGCCCGATGGAGACCTGGGTCCTTACACCTTCCTTCCTGGTGCTGCTGTGTGTTCTCTGCAGGCAGGATTCCCATCATCGGGGTTGGTGGTGTGAGCAGCGGGCAGGATGCCTTGGAGAAGATCCAGGCAGGGGCCTCCCTGGTGCAGCTGTACACGGCCCTCACCTTTCTGGGGCCGCCAGTCGTGGTCAGGGTCAAGCGTGAGCTGGAGGCACTTCTAAAGTGAGTGGGGCTGGATGCAGCTTGAGACAGGGAAGTTAGTCAGAGAGATTAAATTAGAAAGTGACACTTGTCATCGGTCTGTTGTACACTCCCGAAAGGGCTGGAGGGAAACGCTGATGGCAGGGTGGGAAGATTTTCTTTGCTGCACCTTTGACCAAGGACCAACAGTGCCGAGAGAATTCAGAATGAGTCTGAGGCAGTGCTGGTTACCAGGCAAGGCTTGCCGCTTTCTCGGGTCCCGGGGGATGGAGGAGTCCTAGCAGAACAAATGAATTTACAAAGGGAGTTGCAGGATATAAAGTTACCTCCCTTCCTGCACAGAAGGCCTGGGTAGACGTTTGTGCAGCTGCCTGTGGTGGGGAGAATAGAGGTCCCATGGTGCGTTGGGTGTGGGACAGTGTAGTGAGCAGTGTGCTCATGGGGACCGTGGGCTCCTTGCAGAAACAGGCTGTTGCTTCTTTCCAGAGAACAAGGTTTTAATACAGTGACAGACGCTATCGGAGCAGATCACCGCAGGTGACAGTACGCCCGAAGCCCCACCCAGAACGTGCCTACCAACTGTGTGACTGTGCAGCTGTGCAAGCTGTGTGACTGCGTCATGAGAGGAAGAGCTGTCTCAAGCCATGTCCCTTCAACTGTGGCCTGGATGGACTGCACAAGCTAGTCTGCATGGGCATCACTAGCCAGTGAAGGAATTCTCTAATCACTTGATGAGATCACAAATCCCACTGTCTCTAGATCTAAATTTCACTGATTAAATGATTAATTGAATCCTAAATCTCTAGATCTGAGTCCTGGGATGGCTCAGTATCATAAGGACATTGGCTTCTTGGGAGGAAAAATCATGGAGAAAATAAAGCCATTTAAACCTGTTTTAAATCCTGTCCCTTCTTGGGGGCCAGGTCTCTGCCCGGATTCTGAAGGCCCCCCTGAGCCTCTGCTCCTGGTCTGTAGGGGGCTCCCCAGGGCTCTGCCTTTCAGCTGACCTCGGCTTATTTTACATTTCTGACTTTGAGAATATTTCAAATGTAGTCAAAAGTTGCACAAATAGTGCAGTCTGTGTGTCCTTCATTCTGATCCACCAGGGGTCACTGTTGGCCAAGTGGCTTCTATCCCTCTCTTTCTCTGCAAATAAACACATATGCATAGAACAACGCTTGAATATACATACTGTTATTGCTAAAACATTTTTTTTTCTTTCAAGACAGGGTTTCTTTGTGTAACAACCTTGGCCGTCCTGGAACTTGCTTTGTAGACCAGGCTGACCTGGAGCTCACTGTAGCGTGTGCCATCATGCCCAGCAACTGGCTGAAGCCTCTCACGGCTTTCCCCAT
Organism: Mus minutoides; assembly: GCA_902729485.2. Classification (NCBI taxonomy): domain Eukaryota; kingdom Metazoa; phylum Chordata; class Mammalia; order Rodentia; family Muridae; genus Mus; species Mus minutoides. The sequence goes on from LR749813.1 coordinate 1,519,688, forward strand.
GAGTGCCCCAGCACGCTTCTCAAACACACTTTACATTTCAGAATCACCGTGTCTATTTTTTTTTTTTAAGATTTATTTATTTTATTTATATGGGTACACTGGAGCTATCTTCAGATACAACAGAAGAGGGCATCAGATCCCATTACAGATGGCTGTGAGCCACCATGTGGTTGCTGGGAATTGAACTCAAGACCTCTGGAAGAGCAGTCAGTGCTCTTAACCGCTGAGCCATCTCTCCAGCTCCCAAAATCACTGTGTCTTAATTAGGGTTTTTATTGCTGTGATAAAATACTGTTACCAGAAGCAACTTGGGGAAGACAGGGTTTATTTGATCTTTCAGTTCTGGGTCATACTCCATCACTAAGAGAAGCCAGGGCAAGGTCTCAAGCAGGACAGGGATTGATGCAGAGACCATCCATGGAGGAGGGCTGTCTACTTGCTTGCTTGTGGCTTGCTCAGCCCATTTTCTTATAGCACCCAAGACAACTTGCCCAAGGGTGGCACCACCCACAGGGTCCTCCCATATCAATCATTAGTCAAGAAACTGCATCACTGGCTTACCCACAGGCCAATCTGGTGGGGGATTTTGCTCAACGAGGGTCCCTCAGCTGATAATTCTAGCCTTCGTCAAGTTAACCTAAAAACTAGCCGGCACATGGTGCATTATATATTTTCGAAGATTAAAACATACAGTATTCTCAAATTTGTAAAAGTTCCTCTTTACTTAGACCTCACTCTGAAGAAGTGATTTCCGTTTGCAGAATGTCTACGCAGACTCCCCTGTGCACGGAAGCATCCACAAATGTGTCCACTGTGCTGTGGGTAGTCTGCGCTTACAGTTGTTCAGCCTTTCATCCAGTAACACAGGACAGTCTGTGGTGCCTTGGCTGTTGTCAGATGGTGATGCTGCCTCCTGTGAGTCTGGCTGTCTGCTGGTAAAATGTACATAGCCAGTGCTCTTCTGTGACCACTTGATGACTTTCAGGATTTGATGTCTCCTAGAGCTGCAGTGGACACCCTCATCCAGGCTCCTGGACCCTGCCTGCTTGGGAGTTAAGTGGAGCTGGTGTTGAGAGCTGTCATGGCTGCTCAGCCCTGGTGAGTCACACTTGGAGAAAGTCAGCTGGCTCACCATTGATTTCCCTGATGATCTGCTTCTCAGCTGGGTTCTGTGCCCCGTGCTTCTCTGTCCAGTTCCCTGTGAAGACCTGAACAGGAGAGCATGCCATCCACATAGAAAACTGGGAGGTGGACAGGCTGTATAGCAGTCTGGGTATCTAATCTGGAGAGCTCAGTGGCTCACTGGTGGTGACTCCGTGAGCCACATGACAGGGCTATCCAGTGTGAGCTCTTTGAGCTCTGCTCTTAGTGGAGAGGGTGGTCAGCGAGAAGCTCTGCTGGAAGAGGACCCTGCCCTCTAGCTCTGGGCCTTCCGCCCAGCCTTCTGACTTGGTTAGAGAAGGCTGAACTCTTCACACCTGATGGGGCATCTCCATGTCATACAATATGAGCTGGTGGAGCTAATATCACTGTAACTGGCTTATGGGGCCAGATGCAAATTTAGGTTTCCAGTCTAGGTCCACCTGAAAGGTTGCTAATGGGTACATCTGAAGGGCTCACCCAGTTGTAGCAGGAGGTCCCCAGCTGACTCACTGTGTCACTGGGGCTGGGGGAGTGGCAGTGACCTGGCCTGGGAAGAGTTACTTCAGGTCACTGCAGCTTGGTTCCTCCGTCAGGACTGCTTTGGATTAAGGGTACCTGAGCAACTTTTAAAAGATGCCCACAATGTGCCAGGCTAATGTTAGTTCTTATCAGCTATGGACAGCTGTAGGGCTTGTGTGCCGCCTCAGTTTCCAAATGTGTAAAAAGGGGGTAAGAACGGTACCTGTCTCAAACGGACTATCGTGGAGTCCTTAGAACATCACTCGTTACATCCCAAACTAAGGAACTTTGGCTGCTATTTCTAATATTCCTCATCATAAAAGTCTTGTATTAGTATGCCAGGGGGAGAGGAGGCAAGGCTTTTGAGGGATTAAATAACTTCTCAAAGCACAAGTCCAGAAGAGGCAGGCCCCAGGTTAAAAGCATGACGACCAGAGCTGACCCTTGGAACCTAGGTTAAGAAACCAGCTGGGTGTCGTGTGTGTGTGTGCGCGTGTTGGTGCTCCTGGAGCTGAGGCAGCAGGGACAAGCAGGTTCCCCCCCCACACCCGGGGCTCACTGACCACCCAGCCTAGCCTACCTGGAGAGTTCCAGGTCAGTGTGAGACTGCCAGAAAATAAGAAAAGCAGATAGTGCCCGAGGAACGACATCTAAAGTTGTCCTCTGTCCTCCACACACATTCAAAGGACATGCGCACACATGCACACTAGAGAGAAGAGCTTCCAACCAAGTCTTATTACTTAAAACTTGTTTTTGTTTTTTGCAGTCCTTGGGATCACCCCCAGGGCCTTCAGCACGCCAGGCAAGTGTCCTGCTGCTGAGTTACAAGCCTGGTCCTACCACTGCTTATAAACAAACTGAAAGGTTCTTCCTCAGCTGATGGGGGAGGCGGTTGCTGGCCTCCAGCAGGAGCTTTCTTCAAAACCTGTTGGTAGCGTCTTTACAATACTGTGTCTGGCTTCCCCAGAGTGGCAGTCTACAAGAGAGCAGACCAAGGTTTTGCATACCTTATAGAACTCAGGCTTGGCAGTTAAACCGTTACTAAGCCACATTCACTGTGGGGTTGACAGTTTCCACCCTAAATAATAGTATGCCCAATTAAATATGAAGGTCAGATATATTTTTTAGCGTAGGTCTGTGATACTACCTGCAGAATGTATTATTGGAAAGTTCATGGCTCTTTATCTGAAATTCTCATTTAACTGGGCATCTAATATTCTACCTGGCAGTTGTAGTTAAAAACAAGCCACTTAATCTAACCCACCATTCAAGGGAGGGGAATTAGTTACCATATGCACATAGGTTCTTGTATAGCCAATGCTAACTTGACCCTTTTTATGTAGCCCAGGCTGGCACTGAAGTTACATCCTCCTACGTACCCCTCAAGGGCTGAGGTGACAGTCATGTGCCACCACACCCAGCTCTAGGTTCTACTGGTGGTTTTCTTCATTGTCCTCATTACCATATTTGTTAGCACAGACAATGAATATTGTAATGTTTTGCTACATAGGTACATGCATGTATTTTCAAGAAGGTCTTATGTAGGTCTGGCTGCCCTCAAACTCAGTAGGCAGCCAAGAATGGTCTCAATCTTCTGATTGTCCTGCTTCCATCTCCTGATATTACAGTGAGCACCACCATACTCCAGGGATCCAGCACAGGGCCCCTTGCATACTCGGCAAGCACGCAGCAAACACAGCCCAGCCCCCATGTCTACTGCTACACACTGCTTAGCGTCCTCTCCCTGCCGTCTTATTTCCCTCCTTTTTTTTTTTAATTTATTTTATTTATTATATGTAAGTACACTGTAGCTGTCTTCAGACACTCCAGAAGAGGGAGCCAGATCTCGTTACGGATGGTTGTGAGCCACCATGTGGATGCTGGGATTTGAACTTATCACCTTCGGAAGAGCAGTCGGGTGCTCTTACCTGCTGAGCCATCTCACCAGCCCAATTTCCCTCCTTTTTATCTGCCAAATACCCCCACACCCCACTACAAGCAGTCTCGATGAGACAAGCAGCGTCACCTTCCTCATCATCTTGCATGCTGACAGTTACACATGATCTCCTATGAGTCCTCAGACATCCCTGTTAGGCAGATGGTCATTCCTACTGTCCCAATGGATGTGAACTGACTCTTCTACAGTGACATGGGCAGAAGTGATGGGGGATGACTTCTAATTCTCCAAGTCCAGTGGATGATCCACTCTATGACACATGAGTGTCCTGGGCGACCACAGACTGTTAGTGAGATGTCTTATGTTCATGATGCCATTCTAACAGGTGGCAGGCCCCTGCCACTTGCTGTGTCTGAGTAGGGGTGCAGCTCTTGGGGAATCTGAGGTCCCAGGTGCAGTGTTCTCTCTAGCAGTCACCATCACACCATGGATAGGAATGTAGGGCTCCAACTCACTGCCCTCTGCATTGCTCGGAGCCCCTGCCTCTCACCAGGAGCCTCTCAGCCTCACAGAGAGAGCCTGGGAGCAGCCAAAACAAATGTAGAGAGATTGTCCCTGCTTAGTAAGAAATGTTAAACATGCAGGAGATCTAAACAAATAGGATAATACCCATAGTCTCCTATCTAGACTTGTGAATTCTGTCTTGTGTGTGTTTGCTCTGTCAGTCTTTAAACCTGTTTATATACTGTATTTTGATTTCTTTCATTCTTTTTTAAAAGATTTATTTTATGTATGTGAGTACACTGTCACTCTCTTCAGACATACCAGAAGAGGGCATTGGAGCTCATTGCAGATGGTTGTGAGCCACCATGTGGTTGGTGGGAATTGAACTCAGAACCTCTGGAAGAGCAGCCCGTGTTCTTAACTGCTGAGCCATCTCTCCAGCCCTTTATTTCTAAGCTCTTAATAACTTGAACTATTTGGGAATAGTTATTTAAGATAAGTGCATCTAAGAAGATGAACCTCCTCTTGTGTGCAGGCATATTCAGCTGCCGCCTACTGCCCCACTCTCCTTCCCCAGTTCTCTATCTAGTCTCCTTTAGTCTAGAGTAGTACCCCCCCTACCCCCCCGGAGAAAGGCTACCTGTCCTGTAGTCAGTTCTACATTCTGGATTCCTGGATCGAAGACTCATTTCCTGATCTCTGAGCTATCTGAGTTTGGTCATACGACCCTTCTATCCAGTGTGAAGGCACTGGGTGGTCTTTCAGGGAGGTCTGCTAAAACCTTAGTGTGGTGGCCAGAGCTCTGGCATCTACTTTAGCCCTGGGGATCAGGGTCACCTTCAAGAGATGACAGTGGCAGGGGCAGAAAGAGCTTCACAGAACTGTCAGTAGGAGCTCTGTCTCCTCCCTCGCCTCTATTGCTGTGTGGTAAACCATTTTCTTTCACCCGCAGCCAATCTTAACCCCAGGTAGTAAGGAGAGGGTCTGAGGTCTCTCTTAACTGTAGATTGGCCTGGAAGAGATGTTATTTGCTTTCTGCTGAGAGCTGCTTCAGGCTCCTTTCCCTCCAGGTACGGATCTTGGTCAGCACACCAGAGAATTCAGTGGGAGCCAAGGGATCACTGACTGACCGCCTAGTCTTGACTTCTGTTGTGCCCAGTGAGTCTTGGCAGTCAGGTGACATTCCTGTAAGAACCTTGTGGCTAGATAGGTGGGAAATAAAACCAGCGCACCTGGACCAGGGGCCTTGGCCGAGAGGTGTCTGTGCAGGAAGAGCCTAGTGGGATGACCTGACGTGGCACCCAGCCGGGCTGTGAAAGACGGAAATAACACACAGGCAAAAGCAACCTTTCAGCAGGGTTGGGAAGGACCTGGGAATGGACAGCAGGGTCAGCTCTCAGGGAGGGCAGGACCTTCAGGAGTGGGAGGGAACTCAGCCACTCACATTCCTCAGATGACCAGGAGGGGGGTTGTGGGTGTGGAAAATCCCAGCTGGAGAGTACTCTACAGGAAATTCAAAAGGGGACAGAGGTATTGTCGACCTGTTGGCTTGGGCCCAGGAGCAAGGCTGTTCAAAGGACCAGAACTGGCTCTACCTGCTCCAGTCAGAGTTACTGACTGGTGCCCTGGCCCCTTGTTCTTTCTTCTCCTCCTCTTTCTCTACCTCCTCCTCCTCTTCCTTCTCCTCCTCCTCCTCCTCCTCTACCCCCTTCTCTGTCTCCTCTGTCTCCTAATCTTCTTTTTGGGTTTTCAAAGACAGGAGTTCTCTGAGTAGCCCTGGCTGTTCTGGAACTTGCTCTGTAGACCAAGATGGCCTCAAACTCACAGAGATCTGCCTGCCATGTGTTGGGATTTAAAGGTGTGTGCCATCACCACCCAAAAACAAATCTTTCTTTTTAGTGTTTTGTTTTGTTTTTGAGACAGGATCTCACTTAGGTGGCCTGAAACTATGTAGACCAGACTAGTCTCAAACTTAGAGATCTGCCTGCCTCAGCCTCCTCCCTTCAGTCTGATTTTTAACTGTCTGGTGTGGATCCAGAGTCTTAGAACCCAAAATATATCAGACTGCTGTGATCAGGATTTCAATTTTATGCGAGTCTCTAACCACTGAAAAGAAACACAAACATGTCCATAAATGGAGTTGAGCTGTGCTCTGACATTCTTCCCTGCTTGTTAAAACCCTGCTTCTCAGTGGCTTGGCTCCATGTTGGGGATGGAGATAACCACGCTTTGCTGCTCTTAGTCTCTGGGAAGTCACACACGAATGGGGGTGGGGGAGACAACGAGTCCTATGAATTATACCCCATGACGGGAGACGGAGCCTGAGCTCTCCTGTGGGAGGGGAGTCACTTCTGGGTTGCCAGGTATCTGTGGTGCCTGACTCCTTGGAATGACTCCATGCTCAGCTCAAAAGCGCAAATCTAGTTTAATTCCACCCCTGCTAGAGATAGCTGTCAAGGGATTGGACTGGGTGGCTCCTCCCAGGATCAGGTTGGTCCTCAGAGATTCTGTTGCCTGAATGCAATGAGGCCATTTCCTTTTGCTGTTGCCTAATAATGTACTTCCCAGCTATGACCTACGTGTTCTGTGCTAACATGTCAGTGCCTTTCTGCCAGTGTCCTTGGATGTCTCTGGAGGCCTGGGCTGAGAAGCCCCAGCTGGGACAGAGCCTCACTTTCTGAAAAGTGCTGGCTTTCCCAGCTTTGGGGACAAGGGGGATAGCGTCTTAAGACCTTCCTTCTACTTTGCTGGGTGTCCCTGACATGTTCACAGTTTTAATCTGATGTACAGATTTTCTCAAGACCCCCATAGCTCCTGAGAGATGACATCAGCCTGACCAGTGTTGTTCTGGGTAAACCATGCCTTAACCCAGGATTAAAGGATTTGTTGCCTGCTGACTCTGGCGTGACTTTGGTGGGAACTGGAGGCAGTGGTGTGGTGTGAAGGCCCCCTAATCCAGAGAAGGTCAGCATGTAGGTCAGGACTCCTGGGTGATTATGGGCTTGGCCTCCATTTTGGACCTGTCTCCCTGCTTACTATTTCTTACTAACTTTATTACTTTGAGCAAATTGCTAGTCCTGGGTCTCAGTTGCAAAGACAGGCTTGTTAAATGATGATAGAACCTCCTGCTTCAGTGATGTTGAAGAATCCAACCAGTAGGTGCTCAGAATCCTTACAGAAAAGTGCCTGGCCCAGGGGAAGGACCCTCACATGTGGCCTGCCATTTCTGTGTGATGACTGCCTTTTCTGTAAGGGGCTTGGTGGGGTGGTTCTGGAAGGAGCAGCCCTTCAGTAGTGTAGGTAGAGAGCAGGTAGCACTTGGTCATATTTTGCATAATTTCTGCTCCCTCTGCAAACATTGAGGGCAGAGAGGTTCTGTTTACCCTCTATTTAGTTCAGCAAACAGACCGGAGTTGTGTGCTGGCATTGCTGGAGACACTGAGGGCAAAGAATAAGCAAGTGCCAACATGTTCATGTGCAGCATGGGCTGAGAACCCCATGCTTTCCTGGGGTACACATGGCTTTCCAGCAGATCAAAAGAGGAGGGCGGGAACCCAGAGCATGTTGCTCAAAACTGCAACTTGTCTCAGTAAACAAATTAAAGAGGCGCTCCTGTTATGACACCTCTTTCTAGAACACTGTGATCAGCTCCCGGGACCACGAGGCACTGCCTGGCTGGGAACAGAGGCTCTGCTTCCCAGCCATACTTCCAACTGCCTGCAATTCCGTTCCCAGAACCTGGGCCGCTGGCAGACACACTTGCCCACGTTTGCACCGTACGCACCCAGAGTTTCAAGCTTTTTAAAAAAAGCATCTCCAAAATTATCAACCTCCTCCCCCAAATCATCAACCCAAACATTGCTTAAGTGAGGAATTTCCAAGATTTTGGCTGCCAAGCTACACACAACCCTCCAGCCAACCCCTTCCAGCAAGGTCAGACTGGCAGAGATGGGAAAAGGTGAATTCTGTCACAATTTTCATTAAAGTTTGCCTTTCCCAGTAAGAAACAGGTTAAAGGTCAAAGGCAAGAGAGTGTTACTGTAACTCTAAAAACTACTTGCCAGTCCTGGTACTCTCTATGGAGAGCAGGTGGGTTTCGAACTCACAGAGATCATCCACCTACTCTGTCTTCTGAGTGAAGGGATTAAAAGCATGTGCCACCATATCCTGCTAGTCAGTTACTTTTAAATTTAGCTTCAAGCAAGTTCCTAGGACCTTGGCAGAAGGAAGTCAGTTCTTTGCAAAGGTATCACAAGAATGGCCTCTAGCCCAGTGGCTAATCAAGTCCTTGCTTCCCTCAGAACCCTCAGGAGCTAGGTAAGCCTTCAGTATCTACATCCCTCTCAGCGCTACCTCCTTCCAGGCTCCTACTAGAATGGCCCATTAACCAGATGGTAATAGCATCAACGGCTTTTCTAGCCCAAAGTTCGAAACTCTTCCACATTCCTCCAAAAAAACCAACAAGGTTACATTCCTCAGAGCAACAACCCCAGTCTTTTTCCATCTTTGCTTTTACTGTGACAATCACACCATTTACCTTCCGTTCCTCTCTCCGACTCCTACCGTGGACCCCCACCTCTTGCTAACTTTCCAGGCCATGGCTTCTTTTTCTCCCTTAGACTGAAGCCCCAGACCTTGATACCAACGTCTGTATTAGTTGTGTTTCTGTTACTGTGATAAATCACCTTGACAGAAGAACTGAAACAAACCAAGGTTGTTTTGGCTCATGGCTCCCGACGGGGTGCGCAATGGTAAGGAAGCCCGGCAGCGGCTGGCAGGGGCAGGATGCTGGCCGAGCACATTTCTACCGCACACAGGAAGTAGGGCGAGTCTTTAAACCCATGAGGCCCATCCCCAGTGTATACTTACTCTAGCAGTCTGTATCTCTAGAAATTCCACAGCATCCCCCCTCGCCCCAAAGCAGTTCCACCTGGGAGACAAGTGATCAAATACACGGACTTTGGGGACGTTTCTTATTCATACTGCAATGTTGGGATTAAGTGTGTATCTGGAAAGTGTCCGGCAATGACACCATCAAGGTAGGAGATACAGAAATGACCTAAGGATGGAAGTCAGGAGGGAGAGAGAACGCCTTTGCGGTGACGTCTTTTGTATTATCTGAGAAGCGATGAAGGCACAAACCTAGACTGTGAAAAGCTTGAAATCATGGTGGTAACCAAGAGAAAAGTTATGTAGGAACACACCACAAAAAAAGCTAGTGGAGGACAAAGTACTTTAAATGTTGCCAAACATGGTGGTGCACACCTTTAGATCCTGCACTTGGGAGGCAGAGGCAGGTGGATGAATGTCTGAGTTCCAGGCTAACTGGCGTGAGGCCCTATATCAAAAAGAATTCTTCCAAAATTAAAAAAAAATTATATTAAAAGTCCAAATTCATAATGTACTACTTTTAAGCTTGAAATTAATCTTGTCAAAACTAGTATGATATCTTACTCTTTTACTGTATGATGGCTTGCATGTATGTGGGTGCACAAGTCTGAGTGAGTGTGTGTGTGTGTGTGTGTGTGTGTGTGTGCTCGAGGCTGAAGATGACACTGGATGTCTTTGTTGATTGTTACATACTTCCTGTACTGAGGTGTAGTCTCTGGCTCAAGCCCAGCATTTCCAGCCAGTCTAGCTAGCTGACTTCTTCCATGGATCAATCCTGTCTCTGCCTCCTGAGGGCTAGGGTCACAGGAAGGGCCCTCAGCTGCCTGACATTGATGAGGTTCTGGGGCTCCTCACTTTGTGGTCTTCAAGCTTCTGTCACAAGCACTTTCTTCAGTAATCCTCCTCTCCAGCACTCAGTAAAAAACCTTTTTAGAAACTGAATACAGGCCATGTTTTCATGGTTTAAAAAGTACTTGCCATTCAACCGTGATGACCTGAGCACAGTCCCTGGAACACGTGGTGGAAGGTGGGATCTGACTGCCAAGGTTGTCTTCTGACCTCTACATGTGCACTGTGGCATAGGTGTGTACATACATGTACATGCTTCCCTGCCCCACTCCTACACATAATAAATTAAATAGAATTTAACACACATGAACACAACATCCCCTCCAAAACCTAACAGGCAAAATGAAACAAACAAACAAGAACAAACAAGTAATACAGAAACTGAATAATTCAAACAGGTGTGGTGACTTGTGCCTGTAATCCAGAACTTGGGAGCAGAGGCAGGAGGATTGACACAACTTGATGGGTTACTTAATGAATTCCAGGGCGCGTGAGCTACAGAGTGAGACATTACAAAAGGACCCTCACCAAAACCCAACTCAAAACAACAGCAACTGGGTAATGTAATAAGGTAGGAGCAGAGAAATCGAGAAAATAGAAGTTGTGGATTAAAAAAAATCAAACAAATACTGCAATGGTATACTTAAAACTAACCCTACCTGTAATTACACTAAATATAAATGAAGCAAATATTGTAGTTAAAAGGCAAAGGATAAGCCGGGAGTGGTGGTGCATGCCTTTAATCCCAGCACTTGGGAGGCAGAGGCAGGTGGATTTCTGAGTTCGAGGCCAGCCTGGTCTACAGAGTGAGTTCCAGGACAGCCAGGGCTATACAGAGAAACCCTGTCTCAAAAAACCAAAAACCAAAAAAAAAAAAAAGGCCAAGGATAGGTAAGTTCTATAGGTAAATAGAAAAGATGAAGTACAGGAACACTAGTCAGAAGAAAGCTAGCACATCCTGAGAGACTTGTGGCACAAAGAATTACTATGGATAAATAAGAACATTTCAATTCCAATGGAAGATGCAATAAGTTGAAAATTGACTGCACCTAGTAATAGAACTTGAGAAAAGGAGACAAGCCAGTTTGGAAGTTACATGGATTGTACTCAGTGAGCACTGTTGGAACTGAAGTCAATATGGAGAAACTGAAAAGATCCTAGAAAAATGTAACAGGTCACAAAGACCCTGAAACTGGGAAAAGAGATTTCACTATTAGCAGAAAGTCTTTACATAGCTGAGCACAATAGCCTGAACGTTCCTTGAATCTGTGTGCTTGCCCATGTCCTGACTGTTCTTTGAATTCATGTATTTGCCAACTGATACAGCTCACTGCCAAGTGTTTGTAGTTTGGTTGATGGATTGAGATACAGTTCACTGCCAAGTGTTTGTGGTTTAGTTGCTGGACTGAGATTGAAAAATTTCATTTCTGCATCTGTGCATGACTCCTACCTTGTACCCATTTCTTCTTTAGAAATCATCCTAAGGCCGGGCGTGGTGGTGCACA
>LR749813.1:1531094-1602986 GCA_902729485.2 Mus minutoides
AAAAAAAAAAAAAAAAAAAAAAAAAAAAAAAAAAAAAAAAAAAAAAAAAAAAAAAAAAAAAAAAAAAAAAAAAAAAAAAAAAAAAAAAAAAAAAAAAAGAAATCATCCTAAGAATAGATATTGTTAGATCAGAAAAATCCCATACTTCTTCCTCCTCCTCCTTTCCCCCTTGAGGGCCCATAAATACCGGGTTCCCTTTCCCTTCGGGGTCAACTCCTCTATCCATTTCTGGGATACGAGTCGTCCCCAGAGCTCTGGCTTTCCCCGAATAAAAATCCTCTTGCTGTTTGCATCAAGACCGTTTCTTGTGAGTGATTTGGGATGTCACCTCTCCTGAGTCAGAACATGGGGGAGTCCTTACGTTCTGGGTCTTTCAAAACCATTAAAAACCTCCATGTTTACAAGTTTAACAGCATGCAGTATGTGACACATTCACATAAATAAAAACAAATAAACCAAATAAGGTATGGGGTAAACAAGACACGAAATGAGATGCAACATGCACATCTACTCACATCAGAGTGGGATCTCATAATAGACCAAAGTACAGACACCACCAAAGTCTAACTTGGTGAGCAAGTGAGTTCTAATGGGGTTACTTATAGGAATATGGGTGAGGGGTGACTCACAGGAGCAGAAATGACCCAAAGATAGATGTATAGCCAAAGCCCACCCCAGCATGAGTGACAGATCACAAAATCTGGGTGCACGAGTTGGAGAGTGATCTTTCCAAATGACTCTGATCTTAAACCCCTTCCAGGCAGTTTGGTTGGCTTCTGCTTCTTCCAGGCAACTGGTCTCAGAGTCTGCTTTGCAGCTTAACTTGACTGAGTCTTTTGTTTTGTTTTGTTTTTTTCTTATTTGTTTGCTTGGTTTTTTTTTTTTCAGCTTTATTGCTTACTCTGGGAGGGATAGGCCTAGAGAGTCTGATCAGTTTCAGGAACTTCCTGAAACTATTTTGAGTTCTTTCCCTTCCTACTTAAGGAGCTTCCTTGCAATAGGGGATATTTCTCTTTGGGAGGAAACTGTTGAACAACACACCTATAGGTAGAATTGCTGGGACACAGTAATTCTGTTACGAGCTTTTGGATAGACCATGGAGCTGTGCTGTGGATTTTGGACCATTCTATATTCCTACCGCAGTACGCTGTGAAGATTCCGGTTTCTCCAGTGTTCCCCAACGTTTGTTTTGAATGCATGCATGTGTTCTTTGGCATATGTGTGTCTCTTAAAGGATTATCTAGTCAAATCCTTTATTTATATTTTTGCCTCTTTTTGCCCAGCCAGGCTCCCCAGTGCTGTGATCTTTTGCTCATGTTTTAACTGTGTTGTCGTTTTGTTATTTTTCTGTAGGAGACCTTCACATATTTGGGACATTAAGCCTTTATCAATAGAGCATCTGCAAACATTCTCTCCTTTTCTGTGAATTTTTGCATCTTCCTTTTTACTTCTTGTTTCTACATGCCATGTAGGTGTGTGTGTGTGTGTGTGTCTGTGTCTTGCATCTATTGTTTCTACATGCCATGTAGGGGTGTGTGTGTGTGTGTGTGTGTGTCTGTGTGTGTCTTGAGTTCAGAGGCACTGAATACCCTGGAGCTGGAATCACAAGCTGTTGTAAGCCATCTGATGCTAGGAACTGAACCCAGGTCCTCTGGAAGAACAGCAAGTGTTCTTATCCACTAAGCCATAGCTCCAGGCCTTTCTTTTCATTGTCTTGATGTTGTTTGTGAGTTGGGTGTTCTTTAACAAACTGGACTTGGCTTTGAGCTCTGTCAGAGTAGTGAACTTCCCACTGCTCTCCTCTGCAACTTTGTCCTTTCTTTTCCGAATTGTGAGATCATCCCTGTTCTCTGTTGTCCAAGTGTCTGCATGGCCGTACAATATCCCATCGAGTGACCGCGAAGCACACTAGTTACCAGTCTCCTGTGGACAGGGAGCTGGGCTCTTCCCAGTTGATCTGGTACTACTACACCAATACCACTATGAACAGCCCAAGTTATTCTGTGATAAGATCTAATTTAAAATCAATTTTTTTTTAAATTAGTGAAGCCATTTAGATTGAGTTGCTACATTTGAGCGAACAGCATGCCAGGACAGGTATTTGGCTGCAACATGGATTTTTTTCTCAGCTGACCATTTGGACTAGCTATTGGACTGTGAAACTACAGAATGTCCTGCCACTGGGTTTGCCCTGTGTCTACATTAACCACAAGGTGTGATTTTCCATTAAGAAGAATCAGAGGAGACACAGCAGGCTCATTTCACTGATTTCAAGTTGGAACACTTTTAGCAACAGGAAGATGTCCTCACGGGTGGGTGCGGGCAACTGCGAAATGGAACCGATTTCTGTTTACTTCTCTCTGAATGAGACTGCAGGAATGTCTACATTGGATTTGAAAATGGTTCTGAGATAAACTTTTCTCAGCACTGAAAAGAAAAGAGCCAGTACAAGGGTCCCATGTCGGTCTACACTATAGCTTTGGGCACTCTGAGATTAAAGGACAATGGACCAATAAACCCAATAAACCTAATAAACCCAATAAACCCAGTCCGCTGGCTGCAAGTTCCAGAGCTGGCCACACTAAGGCAGCATGGTTGCAGAAAGGAAAAACTTTCTTTATAGTCCCAGCTAAGGCTGGGTCACAAGGGTGTCTAAAAGGACTTTGAAATAATAATTTAAATGGTCTAACCAACAACCTCTCCCAATTAAGTATCAGATTAACTGACCCTGTTCCCCGTCCCACTCTCTAGGGGTTATCTACCATTGTGGTGGGTGGGAGGGGTCATGAAATTGCTAGATTTCTTCATGATTTGTAAAATAACACCACACAGAGGGCAAAGTATGAAGCAAGAGCTCAGCTTTTGACAGGGGTTTGCTTTGTGGTTTGGTTACTGGAACAGCCAGTGACCTTAGAGATGTTGTGCAAACACAGAAGAGGAGGAGGAGGAGGAGGAGGAGGAGGAGGAGGAGGAGGAGGAGGAGGAAAACCCCCAAGGCATAAAGGGCTCAGAGGGAGTCAGCACAGCCCAGCCCTTCCAGAGAGAGGCAAGAGAGGTCCACGATGAGGTGAGTTCACAGCCCACACTTCCCACTTTGAGCACACCCACGTATACATCTATGGGGAGAGGTGAGAAGATGGGATTCAGGAACCAGGCCAATGAGCTAACCTTCTCTGGGAGTTAAGCCTGCAGCCTGCGGGCCGCACGTAGCTGAGGACAATTGTGAACGCAGTGCAACACAGAACTGCTGTAAACTTACCTAAAGCATTATGAGATTTTTTTGTCTTGTAACTTGACTATGCATGTTGAGTGTGAATCTTGTCATGATAACATGTCAAAGGTAGGATGTGCCTAGACCCCCAGTGAGTGAAGGGCCAGTGACTAAACCCCTTCCTCCTGTATCTGTGAGAGATGGGCTGTCTATCTGTAAAGAGGACCTTTCCCTGTGAGATGAAAAGGCTTTGTCTTTACCAGGCATGCAGTAGATTCCTGGAATGCTGACTGTGCTATTAACAATCCTGCTTTTAATGGAAAAAAAAAAGACAATAGTCACACATTTTAGTGACACCAACAAGGTGACCACTTTTTTTTTTTTAAATCAAAATAGAAAGACTTTGAAGGTAGCAAAAAGACCAGAAGCAGTGTTCAGAAGAACTTCCTGACTGGCCAGCATCTGCAGGGAACTGGGTACCATTTAAGTGTGTTCTGTGTATCAGTGATGGCCACAGTCATGCGGTTAGGAAGACAGCTTTCTGGCATTCTTGGGTTTGATGTGCAATCCTTTAAAGGCAAATACCTATGAAGTAATAGGAACAACCACACATGACACGATATGTATGTATGTATGTTTGCATGTATGCATGCTTGATGGTGCATTCTAGGAGCTGAGGCAGGGTGAGTCTGGCAGTTCAGGAGTTTGTGACAAGCCTGGGCAAAGGATGGGGCTGTGACTTAAGAACAACAGCAGCAACTATGACAAATTATACATCAAAACAACCTTTTTATCATGGGAAATTTCCAAAGGTGAGAATAGCAAAATAAACTACAGCCATCATCTTGAAGTTAGCTAGTGTCCTAACAATGTCTTCATAGCCCGGTACTTAATGGATGCAAGCAGGGGCTTCCCCTTGCAGGACCTCGGGGATCACCACTTTGCCCTGGGCCTCCCACCTCTCAGCTTTTTTTGAGACAGGCACAGCACCGGCTGTGGTCAAAGCCCAGATCCTCCTGTCTCTGCGTCAGAGTGTGGAGAGCTGGGATGGCTCATCTGCTACCACACTGGTGGTGCTTTTCTTCCTCTGTCACAGTGGTCCCTTTCTAAGCTTCTACAAAATTCCCTTCTTGTTGTGTATCTGGAATTTGCTGACGCTTAGGTGGGGTGGGTAGGAAGCCGTCCATTGGTCTTAGCGTCTCTTTCTTTACTATCTGCTTAATGGTAAGTGTGTGTGTTGTGCACATGCATGCATGTCTGCATGCAAGGAGACCACATGTGCAAGGAGACCAACCCCACTTCCTCTTGCCATTTCTCTACAGAGCCCTGGAAGCTGTAGTCACTCTCCTGCTCTGGGGTCAGCTTTTTGCTGTGGAGTTGGGCAATGATGCCATGGACTTTGAAGGTAAGTCTCTGGGGTTTCCTGGGAGCTGCGCACCCCAGCTCAGCTGAGCCCCAGTCTGGCCACATCAGTCCTGCACTGTATTAAGGAAGACCCAGATCCTCTTCTTGCCTAGATCTTTGGGCCTCCCTTCCTCAGCTTCCACTCGGGTGCTCAGGGCAGCTCCATCTGCTGATGTTTCATAAGGAGGCATTGGAGCACTCACAGCCTTTTTCTGGCTTCTTTTTCTCGGCAGATGACAGCTGCCCGAAGCCCCCAGAGATTGCAAACGGCTATGTGGAGCACATGGTTCGCTATCGCTGCCGACAGTTCTACAGACTACGGACTGAAGGAGATGGTAAGGCCGGGGCGAGCATCCCTCCATCTACACCTGGCCCTGTTTGATGTTTGATGTTCCAATGATGAGTAGGGCTGGGGTACCTGGCCAGAAACTTCTCAAGTACCGCCTCAAACCAGGGGAGTAAGATTTGGATCAAGTCCCTGTCTCCTGTTGGTGGTCCTTCCACCAAATAAACTTAGCTTCCTGTTTTGTCTTGTTAAGGGGCTACAATTCCACGGCCCCTGTTGCTTGAGAGTGTAGTCTTTACCAACGACATTGTGCAGCCTACACTCCTGACAGTTTCTAACTTCTTTCTGCCCAATTCTTTTTTGTTTTTAAAGATTTATTTATTATTATATGTAAATATACTGTAGCTGTCTTCAGACACACCAGAAGAGGGCATCAGAGCTCATTACAGATGGTTGTGAGCCACCATGTGGTTGAACTCAGGATCTTTGGAAGAGCAGTCAGTGCTCTTAACCGCTGGAGCCACCTCTCCAGCCCCTGCCCAATTCTTTAATCTTCTTTGATTTTATTTTCTCTGACCTCATCTCCTTTTGTTTCAGGAGTGTATGCCTTAAACAGTGAGAAGCAATGGGTGAACACAGCTGTTGGAGAGAACCTCCCCGAATGTGAGGCAGGTGGGTGCTGAGGTCTCAGAGCACAGGGTTAAAATGTGGCCATGTTCCCCTTGAGTGGCCTGGGTCAGAGAAGACCAGAGCTGGCAAAGGAAGGACAAGATCCCTCCAGGCCAGCTCAAGTGCCATGCTCATTTAGGCTAATGGGGGTTGGCTGAATCAGCTGCTCCCTCCAGAACACCTGCTCACAGAGCCTTGGTTGAAGGGAAAGAGGACACACCCCAGGAAGGACCAGGCCAGAGAGGAAACAACAGGAGCTGAATCCACAAGGGCTAAGGCAGGAATTGGGGACAACTAGGACTCTTGAGTTCTGTAGCTCTCCTCTCTTCTGCCCAGCTTCAGCTATCGGTTTGGGTTATGTTTTCACATCTGTAAAATCTGTGTTCCTGCTGGTGCTGCTGCAGGGCCATCTTTGTCTAAGAATGAAATGCACACACAGCTTCCAGCCCTTTCATTGACTTTCAGAGTATTGTGGAATTTGTGTGTGTGACGATGTTTACATATGTATGTAGGTATAAATATATAGGTACAAATATATTTATATAGTAGCTTATCAGCCAGGGAGTTTAAAAAACTCTGTCTCAGTCAGTGTGTAAATACCAGAAATGTGAGGATGAGCAGGTGGTAAGGACTGAGTGTTTACAAACTAGACTGTTGGGTGTGGAAGCAGTAGTGGCCAATGCTCCCAGGGGCTCTGCAGGTGGGGCCTGCTCTGGACTGCTGCTCATATCTCTCCCTCCCTCCCTCCCTCCCTCCCTCTGCAGTGTGTGGGAAGCCCAAGCACCCTGTGGACCAGGTGCAGCGCATCATCGGTGGCTCTATGGATGCCAAAGGCAGCTTTCCCTGGCAGGCCAAGATGATCTCCCGCCACGGACTCACCACCGGGGCCACGCTGATCAGTGACCAGTGGCTGCTGACCACGGCCAAAAACCTCTTCCTGAACCACAGTGAGACTGCGTCAGCCAAGGACATTGCCCCGACCCTAACGCTCTATGTGGGGAAAAACCAGCTGGTGGAGATTGAGAAGGTCGTTCTCCACCCCAACCACTCTGTGGTGGATATCGGGCTAATCAAACTCAAGCAGAGGGTGCTTGTCACCGAGAGAGTCATGCCTATCTGCCTGCCTTCCAAAGACTACGTAGCACCAGGCCGCGTAGGCTACGTGTCCGGCTGGGGGCGGAACGCCAACTTTAGATTTACGGATCGTCTCAAGTATGTCATGCTGCCTGTGGCCGACCAGGACAAGTGTGTGGTGCACTATGAGAAGAGTACAGTGCCTGAGAAGAAAAACTTTACAAGTCCTGTTGGGGTACAACCTATCTTGAATGAGCATACCTTCTGTGCTGGCCTCACCAAGTACCAGGAAGACACCTGCTACGGTGACGCCGGCAGTGCCTTTGCCATTCATGACATGGAGGAGGACACCTGGTACGCAGCCGGGATCCTGAGCTTTGACAAGAGCTGTGCCGTCGCTGAGTACGGTGTGTACGTGAGGGCGACCGACCTGAAGGACTGGGTTCAGGAAACCATGGCCAAGAACTAGTTCAGGGCTCACTAGAAGGTTGCACACAGAAGGGCAGGCTGGGAGCCATGGAAGAGGGGGAAGTGGAAGGGTTGGGCTATACTCTGACGGGTTCTAGCCTGCATTGCTCAGTCAACAATAAAAAATGTGCTTCAGACCCATCTCTGGGCTCTCTGTACTCTGTGGCTGTTATGCTCATTTACAGTACTGGGCAGTATGGTCTGCTAGAAAAATAGGGACATCCTGACAAACCAGAGAATCCCTAGGGTGTTATAGACTGTCTGCCTACAGGAATCACGTTTGCAAGAGGCAGGTCTCCAGGAGATCACTGTGTCCCTTCCTTGATCCTGGGTCTGTTTGAATGCAAACTCTGGCTCTTCTCACATGACGTCACCTCTCTGGAGTGGATGAGGAAAGCCCATGGGGAGTGTCAACTCAGAGTGGGACAGAGCTGTGACAAAGAGTTGTGACAGAGGCTCTTCTGTTTGTGCTTCCCTCTGCCAGAAACCCAAACGGCACATGCAGGCAGGCTGTGGGTTTAATGGCCCTTCGATTTGCTTAGTGACATAAGCTCTCTGGTCATTACCTGTCCATTAGGGATAACACTAGAGACTCTGTAGAGTCCCATAGCTGGAAGGCTCGGGGACTTGGCAGAGTTGGGGTCTTCTTCCACAGTGGAGAATCTCACCCTGCTCTGGGGTTCTAGGCAAGCCACATGGTCTTCTAACTCCAAGATAACTGCATCTCAGTCACTGGTGTATCTCCCCAGGGTAGAGCTATGGGATCTAGGGAGACAAGGATCGACATTCCAGAACCAGGGAGAAACCAGCCAGAAAGTGAGACAGCACCGCCACACACTCACACAGCACTTGACAGCAGGTGGCAGGCCACTACTATAGAAAATCAGAGACCTTCAGGCCCTCCCTCCATTACTCTGCTCCCCTCCCCGCCAATGCTTCTCCCTTCCTGTACAAGGGCCTCCTCTTCTCCCCTCAGAGACCTCTCTCTGTCCAGGAGTCATAGCTGCATGGTTTCTAGCACTGGATAGGGTATACAATACATGCTTAATAAGGACTGTGGAAGGGCAAGTAACCAACATAGGATCTAAAACATAAATCCGGACTACAGAGCCCCTCCCACCCATCCTCACCTACCCCTCAGGAAGGAAGCTGATAGTATTTGCCCCACACAAGTTCTGAGATCTTGTTTGCACCTGAGTGCCTAGATTGATGGACAGAAGACCCGGCTGACAGTGAGTTGGACAAAGACCTTTTATTCCACCATAGGGATGTGGAGGAACGTTTATCGTTCACCTAGGACTTCAGTAGTAGCATTAGGGATCTGACTCTTAGAATCTCAAAGTTTTCATCCACGTGTCCAGGGTGGCTGCCATAGCCCCGTGCATCCTAAGGAGGTAGTGGGAAAGGGTTCTCTGCCCATCCCTGAAGTATCTCTCAGCTTTGGGCAGAGGACACAGAAAATCCAACCAACTTTCTTTCTGTGCCCTGTCTATGAGAATCAGGTCATAGTTTCACTTTCCCCAAAAGGATAAGCTTAGAAATAAGCAGCTGATGCGAGGGGTGGCCCTGCCTCCTGCACACCTGGGCCTCTGTGGGCAACACGTCCCTGCTGCCCAGCAGGTCACAGGCAGCCTGGCCACAGCTCTCCAGAGTGACAGGGACAACCACTCCCATAAGGCTTAGGAGAAACACAAGGTTCCTGAGATTGGGTCACATTCTTCAAAAGCCCTTGGACAGAATCGCAAACCCCTCAAGGCATTTCCCCCTTAATAATCTTGACATCCTTTTGGTCTTTAGTCCTTGAGGTAATGGGTGGTGGCAGTGCTTTCTGGGGAGCTCTGTCCCTTACTTCCCAAACTTGTTGCTTAGCTCAAACTGTACTGGACGGTGAGGGGCCGCATTTTCCTCCTGGCAATCAATGGCCTGCTGGCTATAAACACGGGGATGGGGTACTGCTTTCAGTCTGCGAGGAAACCATGAACTCACCTGCATCCAATTATTAGTTCAAGAGAAGCTGGGGTAGGAGGGAGCAGAAGGGGGTAAGTGAACGGAGGCATGGGGGCGGGGGAGAAACGTGTGCACAAACATGGCTAACCAAGCTGTTCTCACAGTGTCTAGGAGAATGCTTGACCTTAAGGGGTAAAGCAAAGTCAAGATAAATGGAAGTCACAAACAGGCACCACTTGGACTCTCGCCTCACTACTGTGAGGATCTCAGGGAAGGGACGCTCAGGCATCCCGATTCTTGGAGCGCTGGGGCTGCTGCAAAGGGGCCGTTGATTAGAGACACTGCAAACCTCTACTCAGGCGGTGAACATGTCTCTGAGGGACTCTAGACCACAGCCCCTCTGGTTCAGGTCCTGTTTCAACCTGTGCTTCTCTCGTCTCCAACAGCAGTGAGTGTGTTAAATGTCTTGATAGAGGAGGTCATATTTGGGTATGTTCTTGGGATCAATAGGACTCTGGACAATAAGTTTCCCCCTCATCGCTCCCCGGTAGATGACTTCAATCAAATCTATGAAGTCTTGTTTGGTTTTGAAGCTTCCTACAAATTTAGTGTGATCCGGAGACCTGCAGCAGAGGGAAATAACTGTGGTCAGAGCTTTCCAGTGTGTGAAGCCTGCAGGGGCGGCTGCAGCAGTGGGCTCTTCCTTCCTTCTTGTCTCTCTACACACGGCCTGACCACTGCCTATTCCGCAGGTCTAGGACACAGGACTACATCCAGAGCTTTGAGCCCCTACATCGAGGTCTGGGTGTGGGAAGGAGCCTGCCTTTCCATCCCTTCCCACACCACTATCATGTGGAGTTACCTGAGTACTGGGGTAGGCAGACTTTGTTTAGTATTTCTGGAAAAAGTCCATTAGCTCACCACAGCCTCTCCAGTTCTCATCACCGACCTTCTGAATTGTGGGTATTAATAAACAACCTTATGAGTTATCTTAAACATCAAGTGTATTGGTTATAGAAGTTTTAAAAGAGAAACAAAATCAGTTGTGAGGCAAGAAGCCACCTTTTGATTTATACTCTTCCAGTTCTGTATGTGGGATGGGGTGGGATGGGGTGGGATGGGGTGGGGTGGGGTGTTCTGCTTCTTTAAGATAATAAGAATCACATCACAAACTATTTAGTAACAGTATCTGCCTCAGAGTTGTAAAGTGTGCATCTTCAACATATTATTAAACTCCTGGAAACATAGTTACTGAGTTAAAAGATTAAGCACTTTAAAGGTGTTTGATACTGCATCCTGAATTCCATGCAGTAGGTTGTAATAAGCTAGTGCACTAAGCGACTCCTAGGAGGATAAGCAGCATTTCAAACCAACAGTATCAACTCTCCAGGACAGAGTAAGAAGGGACCACAATCCTGGGTGCTGCCAACGGTACTCATATCGCAGTGTGAACATGATGGAGAGGAAGACATAACAGAAGACATCATGTGACTTATTTTGTCAGGCATGCCTGAAGAATGACATCAGAATTCTCTGAGGGGCAGAGGACACTTGGCAACAGAGAAATGTGTTTCCCTGGCAGGATTTTATCTTTATACCTGTCCCAAATACTAGGTATTTTGTTGCAACTGACTTTTGCTTAAGTTTTATATTTTATGTTCAGCTAATATAGGTATTCCATATTTTCTGTCTTTAAGGATGGGTAGTCAGTCCTTCAAAAGCTATGCTTTTTTTTCATATTTAAGCTGGAAATTAAAAATCTTTCAGTCACACTTAAAACACTCTCATTTTGCACTAGAGATCATCAAACAAGGAGACAGCAGTCACAAACCTCCCTTGGGAAAACCGACTTTGCAGAATGTATGGCCAACTTAACTCACCCATAATCCACCTTCATGTGCTGCCCATTGAAGAAAAATACGGTAGAGGGAATGTAACTGATGTCAAAATACTGTGTGTAAACCGGCGTGTGGTCCACGTCCACCAGGTAAATAGCAGCCATTTTACTCAGGTCAGCTGAAGTCTTTGAGAGCTGTGAACGAAAGATGGATGGAGGGCACTTACACAATGCTTCTTTTGTGCAACATACTGTGAGACTGTACAGGAGGCTTACTATAGTATTTTGAGAAGAATTTTGTTTGGGGAAATTTCCCCATTTGAATTCCTCTTAAGACACAATTCTGGAACTTGCTATGTAGACCGGGCTGCCTTGAATTCACTGAGGTCCACCTGTCTGCCTCCCGAGTGCAGGAATCACACGTGTACACTATGCCCAGCCTCCCGAGTGCAGGGATTACATGTGTACACTAAGCCCAGACACAGTATTACTGTCCGGAGGCTGGATCATCGGTGATAGGGTCAGGAGAAGGCACTGCATGGTGGTTTGAATGAGAATGGCCCCCATAGGCTCACATATTTAACTACTTGGGTCCCTAGCTGGTGGAACTGTTTGAGAGGGGTTAGGAGTGGCTTTGTTGGAAGAGATGTGTCATTGTGGGCAGGCTTTGGGGTTTCAGAAACCCATACCATTCCCAGTTAGCTCTTTCTGTTGCTTGTGGCAAGATGTGAGCTCTCAGTCACTTCTCTAGTACCAGGCCTGCCAGCCTGCTGGCTGCCACGCTCCCTGCAATGATGGCCATGGGTTCTAACCCTCCGAAACTATAAGCCCCAGATAAACTGTTCTTGTATAAGTGGCCTTGGTGATGGTGTCCCTTCACAGCAGTGGAAATGTAAAACTAAGACACGGCAGGGAAAAGATTTTTCTTCTTTTGTTTTGTTGATGTTTGTTTCTTTTTGAAATTAAGGGTTTTTTTTTAAAGTTGTATTTATGTGTGTGTATGCAGGGGGTTGGAGGGGGATGGGTGTATGTGTGCCACAGTGCATGGGCAGGAGCCAGAGACAACTTGCTGAGGTCAGTAGGGCTCTCCTTAGCAGCAAGAGACCTGACTGGCTGAGCTATCTCATGGGCTAGTGCGGAGGGAGCTGCTGTGAGCACAGCCCAGTGGTAGAGCGTCAGGTCTAGTCTCAGTGCTTACTACTTCAAAACAAAAACTATAGCTCCTGACAACCTGCCTGCAACAACTTAGGGTGCCGACACTCCCCAGGCTCCTTCCTCCCAGAAATGAAAATCAGGAGAGCCTGGTGCCCCTCTCACTGCTCACTGTCATCAAAGCTTTACACCTGTTAGACCATTTAACCTATAACCTATAAGCACTTAACTTATCGGCGTTTAGCACCCCCATTTTACAGATGACAAAGCTGAGGCACTAGAGGGAGTTACAGGACATACAACTCCCTAAGCAGCAGGGCTGGGATTTGAACTTTGGAAGTGTGGTTTCAGAAGCAATCAATCTAATTCTCTTGTTGACCTTGAGTGTTGAGTTCCAAGGGCCTCATACATTAAGAGACAACTGTTCTACCACGGAGCCACCCTTCCAGCCTCGAACGTGTACTCTTTTCCATAGCCAAAAGCATGAATTTCTGATGACTCCCACTTACTGACTGGTGTGAGTGTGCGTGTGCATGGAGGTCAGGGGACATCGCTCAGGGATGGGTCCCTCCTCCACTTCGGGTTCCAGAGACTGACTGAGGTTAGAAGTCTCATGCAGGAAGCACTTCGCCTGCTGTGCCACCCCACCGGCTTCACACATCCATTGTACATAGTGACCATTCTTACATTTGGTCCCCACAGCTGACTGTGGCTGAGATGGGTGGGAAAAGATGTAAGACCTTAGTTCAATCTCCACGGTGAATAGAAACACACAGTAACTCTGTTCACAATTTCCCTCTTTACTGACTGTGAGGACATGCTGTGAGACCTGACCTCTCCACTAGGCACATTCTAAGAGCAGCAAACAAGGGAGTACTGGCAGCCAGGAAAACAGTTCCCTACTCCACTTTGCAACCTGTATACCTTGGAGGCCTTCCCTCCCCCCTCCTCTCTAGAACTTTCTTTTTTTTGGTGGGGGTGGGGGTGGGGAGTGGTGGTGGTGGTGGTTTGAGACAGGGTTTCTTTGTGTAGCCTTGGCTGTCCTGGAACTCACTTTGTAGAACAGGCTGGCCTCAAACTCAGAAATTGGCCTGCCTCTGCCTCCCGAGTGCTGGGATTAAAGGCGTGCGCCATCACACTTGGCTAGAACTTTCTGCACTTCACTATGCAACTGTTGCTGTGCTGGCATTTCCTGATCTCCCGATTCCTGCTCAGTGAGGTGAGCTCTGACAGCTGCTAGTGGGGGAGGGCATCAAAGTTCATCTGGGCCTCAGATCAGCTCTTAGAGAAAGTGTGACAATCTGCACCAAGCCTGCTCCTTTTCAGGGTGCTGAGTGATAACAGGTGAACTTTTAATTAAGGCTGCTTATTTAAAACTCACAATATCATCCAGCTGCAGACAGACGGGATCCTCATCCCTCCCAAACCTGAGAACCAACACCTTCTCCGCGGTGCTCTTGATTGCCTGGTCTACTTCTTTCTTGCTGGTCAGTTTGGGCAAGAGGAAGCTCATCTTGAAAAAGCCCAATGCTAGTCCACACTGTCAGTTCTGCAGTGTCTAAACGCTGTTGAGAGGAAGTGCGTGGGTCCTAGCAGAAAGAAGAAGACAACACCATTTAGCAGTGACCAGACACTGAGGTGATTTAAAAAGAAACCTTTCACCCGGCGGTGGCGCACACCTTTAATCCCAGCACTTGGGAGGCGGAGGCGGAGGCGGAGGCAGGTGGATTTCTGAGTTTGAGGCCAGCCTGGTCTACAAAGTGAGTTCCAGTGTAGCCAGGGCTACACAGAGAGGAAACCCTGTCTCGAAAAAAAAAAAAAAAAAAAAAAAAAAGAAACCTTTCAGGAAGCCCATTTTGTGAGGACGCCACACCCCTTGCTTGCCATCCTTGGGTCCATCCTGACACACTAGGTAACTTCTCACGGTAATTTCTCATGTATTTCTAAGTGAAATTAAAGATTTGAATTAGAACAGAGTAGGAGGACTGGAGAGATGGCTCAGCGGTTGAGAGCACTGGCCACTGGCTTCTCTTCCAGAGGTCCTGAGTTCCCAGCAACCACATGGTGCCTCACAGCCATCTGTAATGGGATCTGATGCCCTCTTCTGGTGAGTCTGAAGACAGCTACAGTGTACTCATACACATAAAATAAATAAATCTTTAAAAAAGCCACAACAGAGTAGAAGGACAAGGCAAAGCTTTAACTTCAGAGCGCCGCTCGCTCCCACCCTATAGGCCTAGGAGAGCCATGGGCAGCTGAGTAGGGAGGCCGGCCTGCAGTTGAGGGATCCAGCTGTGCCTCACAGCACTGCCAGACTGCAGAAGGAACCACAGCTTATGGGAAGTGCTGAGGCAGACAAACTTGACCTCAGCTGGCTGGAGTAGGAGGAAGAGGGGCTGGAGGGTGGGGTAGCAGAGGTGGGGACATAATTCACCCACCTTTCTGTGCTTTGCATTGTTTTAAATATAACATCTAGTGAGCTTCCCATATCCCTACACAAAAGACTTCCAGATTCTATCACAGCAGCATACTATTTTACACGTGGGCCATACTTCATTGGTCCTTCATTCATGGATGTTTGTATATTCTCAAGTACTGTCTTAAGGTGTCTTCCTAGATACACTTAATCACATGGCAAACAGACCAACTAAGGGTATGTGAAAGTCACAATTAAATAAATGACTCAGAAGACACTGAGGTAGAGAGGCCTCATCTGACCTTCTGTCTCCCTTTGGTGCTGGGCTTCTCATTCTATAGACTAGTTCATTCTGTTACCCTTCTAGCTGAAAGACAAAGGCTAGAATTCATGCTACAAAATTGCTAGTCTAGCTCCTACTTTTGGGCAAGTCATGTCCTAATTGAAAAATCCCATGACTGACGATTCACTATCGACAGTGTCTACAGAAGATGCAACTGGGATGTTAGTTACTCTGCATTTAGTTTCAAGGCTTGTTAACGCTATGAAATGGGATTTCCTTTTCCCCCTTCCATCAAAAATTCTATTTCATGGTCTGGATTGGGGCTGGGATATGGATAGCTCAGTTAGTAAAGTGCTTGCCTGGCAAGAGTGAGGACCCAGTTTGATCCCCGGAAGCCATCTAAAAAAAGCCTGGCCTGTGAGAGTATCTTATGAACTCAGTGCATTTGGGCAGATCCTTGCGTTTTGATGGCTCGTCAGCCTAGCCTATTCACCAAGTTGCAGTGCAATCTGAGACCTTGTTGTCAACAATATAAAACAAAACAAACCCCAACTCACATTGGACAGCACCCAAGGCATAACACCTAAGGTTGCCTTTGGTGTACAAAAGTGCACTGACAGGTGTATACACATATGAGTCATGCACATACACAACAATGCACACACAAGATAGGGATAATAGTTTTATGTGCATATCTTCCTGCATATATGTCAGATTCCCTGGGATTGGAGTTAAAGATAGATGTGAGGTGCCACGTGGGTGCTGGGAACCGAATTCCTGGTCTTATGGAAGAGAAGTCAGTGGTCTCGACCTCTGAGCCATCTCTCCAGCCTGTAGGTCACGCTTTAAGTAGGGAAGCTGACTTCCAGGAGGGATTTCATCAACTGTGAGTGTAGAACAAACTACTAATGAAAGAGAAGCACAAAGAGAATTTGGACTCGTCTCACCCGTTATAATTCAAGTAAGCAAATCCTGTGCTAGTAATAAAAAGAGGAAGGGGGAGTGTGGCGTCACCAGAGAGGATCCATGTGGTACAACACAGATGTTGGGTCCATGTGGTACAACACAGATGTTGGAAGGAGTGGGGAAGACACTGTTCACATGAGAGATATAAATGGAGAATCATAAAAATTATGAAGACTAAATACATTTGGAAAGCCAAGTTTTGCACATAGACAAAGGATAGCAAGTTAAAAGGCAGATTTAAGAAGTAAATGAAGTCTGCAAACATTAAGTGAGACGGTAACGCTCAGAATGGAGAGAGAGCAAAGGCATGCCTACTTTGTTGGAATTCGGATGCAAAAGCTCTTTGGAAAGAAAACTGGCCTCTTTACACAACAGCTCTACTTTCGAGACTATGAACATAGACACAAAGACTTATGTTCACGTCCATCAACAGGGCACTGGTAGTCGTAGTCTTGCGATCTATCTTACACAGCCTCTGAGAAAAGGTTCGGAAGCAGAATGTAAAGTCTGATTTTTCTTTTTTGTAGAAACTTAACATATAATGCTTTCATAGGAAAATGAAAATAAGCATCCCAAGATATCACCAAAGGACATATTTGAACATGAACTTATTTTCCAAAGGTCTCGCTTAGTACCCCAGCGTGGCCTCAATCTTGTGGCAATCATTTATGTCTAAACCTCACAACTGCTGGAATTACAGGGGTAGGTCACTACGCCAGGAAGGCGACTTTAATCTACATCAGGGCTGACGTCAACAAAACACCCTGCGCATGTTTTTGACAAAACCTGGTGGTTGGGTTCCCCCTGGTTCACAGGTGCCAGGGAGGACACTTCAAACTACATGTCAGCAACCCGGGCTCCTCCACCCGTTAGCTAAGGCACAACTGCCTTCTTCCTCACCGCCATCCCGGAAAAGGATCCCAACTAACCTGGGCTGTTCCTTAGAAATGCTCCTTCCGACCTGAAATCTTCACAAGCGGAAGCGGGAGACACGGACGCAGAAAATGAACGTACCACCGCGCACCCCAGTCAATAGTCCGGTAAGCCGACAACATTATTTTAGTTCCATTCCACCTTGCACTGGCCCGCTCCAGCAACAGGAAGTTACGTCATTTTCGCCCTTAGTAAATATGGCCGGCCTCGTTTTGTCCTCCCTTGCACACTCCCAGGCTAGAGGCGGGGTGTTGACTCTTACGCCAAGCGCGATTGGTCACAAGGAGACTCTGAACCCAGAGGAAGAGACTGAGGCTCGGAAGGGCCCGTTCTGCGCTCTGGCGTCCCGGAACCCTGGGTTTGTGGGCTGCTCTCGATGGTTTTATTTTGGACGGCTAGAAGGCCCCGCGCAGTGCATTATGGGACGATGATGGCCGCTTTCAAACAGCGGAATTTGCCTCTTTGAGACCCTCGGATCGAGCGGTGGCCGCGCTGGCGTCTCAAGATCAGGAACAGAAGGCCTCGAGAGTCGTGCTTGGTGAGGTGAGCGTCTCTTTCTCTTTCCAGATCCGTCCTCCAGCAGCCATGGCGGCTCCAAGCGGCCGGTGTCTGCTCGCGGCTTCTGTTTGGGCCCTGATTTCAGAGTTGCTCTAGTCCTTTTTACTCGAGTTTCTCTAGTCACTTGAGCGGTCCTGTGTCCATTCAGCCTTCTCCGGACTTTGTCCTTGTTCTGGTCACATCCCGGTGTTTGGGAACTGACCTACGGAGATCCAAGGATCCTCCCTGTTTCCTCGTTTAGGGCGGTACTCGAACCTGTTACCGGGTAGTTGGAGAGCCTGGGTAGGGCTTCTGGTGCCTTCCTCCTTTCTCACAGAAGGGTCTCCACTAGATCTTTCGGATAATCTATAAGTAGAATGTTAACCCCAAGAGGGCAGGGCGTTTGCTTTTCCTTTATCGGTATTGTTGAGAGTAGCAAGTGGCCTAACGACGACACATGCAGTAAGCAGTTGCTGACTTGAGAAGTCTATTGTGGCTTCTTCGTCACTGATGTTTCTCTATAGTCTGGCCGTGGAACGCCTTATTTGCTATTTTGAGCCTCTTATTAAGTCCTTCCTTGTCCTGTGTTGTGAATAATTTCTTCCTGTCCAGGGAAATCTCTGACTTCCTGTTCGCTTTTAATAAGTGATATTTAATCAGGTCTTTACTTTGCAATTTGTTGGACTATAGCAGTTAACAAGACAGACAGGAGTCTCTGCTTGTATACTAATGACACTTTAGGACGTAAGTTGTTATATCTCCGCCTTCCTGTCAAGATGTCCTCATATGCATATAGATGCAACTTTGTTTCTTTCTTCTACCTCATGAAACTCTTGCTTCTTGTACCACATTGCGTTGCAGCGTCCCTTTGGAGAGCTGTGCAGGTTAATTAGAACACAGCACAAAGAAGTCTAGATTCAGAAGGCACAGTTCTCATGCTTTATCAGCTTAATTGGAATGAGAATAATTAACTACATGTTCAACATAGGTCCAAGCTTATAATTGGGTGGTGTTGGGTAAAGATGAATTTGACATCAGCAGAGCTGTTTCCTAACAATTCTCGGAAGTAATTTTGTTGAACACAGATTGTTATTCAGGAGATTTTTTTTTTTTTTGCCTCCTGTGGGGGTGCTTCTTTTTTTTCTTTTCCCACAAACCACTACTGATCCACAACAAAAGTCAGCAAGTGTGTAGAATATGGATGGTGAAATCGTGTGCTAGCTAACTTCTCTGCTCTGTGGAGCTTGTGACTTAAAGAGAATAGGATGGGTGGGTGAGAGAATGCATATCAAAAACCAGGAAGGGAACTAGTCAGGATACAGGAGCATAATACCAAGTATGCAACCGTCACATCAACTGTTGATCAACTGTACCAACTATTGATTCTCACAGTGGTTCTGTGGAGTGTGGAAAGCAGAAGTGATTGTGGTTTCACACATTAGAGAACTATTGACTAACCAAGACAACTGCTTACTGTCCCCAAAACAGAAAATGCCAAGAGCATTGAGTGAGTTAGTTAGTTAGTTTGTTTGTTTCTTTCTTTCATGTCTCACTAGAGAAGTGGGATGTGCTGCTACAGTTCATATGAAAAGGGCAAGCATGTTTGGCTCGTGTTTGGAGGCAGGGAGCTAATGGGGACTCCTAGAGGTGATTATTTTGGCCCATAAGTGGGAGAAGCTGT
Organism: Mus minutoides; assembly: GCA_902729485.2. NCBI lineage: Eukaryota > Metazoa > Chordata > Mammalia > Rodentia > Muridae > Mus > Mus minutoides. Next base: position 1,549,959 of record LR749813.1, read on the forward strand.
GTTATGTAGAAGAATGAGATAATGGGCAGAGGGACAAGCTGGGAGTGAGAGAGCAGGAGAAGGAGAGAGGAAGACTATGAATGAGTGAATCCTTCACTAAGCAGCCTAGCTTGTGTGAAACGATGTAGCCCAGGCTAGCCCACTTGCTCCCCTCTGGAGCCTCTACCTCCCAGTGCTGAGATTACAGGTGTGTATCGTGCCCAGCTCAATCACCTGGGTTTTAATCGGGGTTTCTGACTTAAGTCCAGTTCCCTATACTTCTCTTTATAAAAGTCATTCTTTATAAAAGCCCTTAGTGAGGTTGATTCTTGTCTAGATGACACCTTCTTGATCCTAGTGTGTGGCCTGTGTCCATGTGTCTCTGTGCCTTTTGGACGTGTTGCGGTGTGGCCTGTGTCCATGTGTCTCTGTGCCTTTTGGATGTGTTGGGATGTGGCCCATGTCATGTGTCTCTGTGCCTTTTGGATGTGTTGGGGTGTGGCCCGTGTCCATGTATCTCTGTGCCTTTTGGATATGTTGGGGTGTGGCCTGTGTCCATGTGTCTCTGTGCCTTTTGGATGTATTGGGGTGTGGCCCATGTCCATGTGTCTCTGTGCCTTTTGGATGTGTTGGGATGTGGCCCATGTCATGTGTCTCTGTGCCTTTTGGATGTGTTGGGGTGTGGCCTGTGTCCATGTATCTCTGTGCCTTTTGGATGTGTTGGGGTGGGAACTGGTCAGCTTTTAGAGATTGTTAGTGATTCGGTGAGGAAGTCCTCATAAGTAGCAGGAGGGGCTGGAGAGATGGCTCGGTTGGTGAGTGCTTTCTTACACGTGTAAGGCCCTGATTTTAGATCCCCAGAACCCATGGAGAAGTCATGAGTAGAGGCGCATCTGTACTAAGAGGCAGAGGCAGAGACAGAGTCAGGCAGATCCCAGGAACTTCTTGGCCAAATTAGTTCCCAGTTCAGTGAGAGACTCTATCTTAAAAAGTAAGTACAGGAGCAACTGAGAAAAATACCTGATCTTGGCCTCTGGCTTTATGTGCACCTGCGTGACAATACACATATGTACACACCAGCTAGCAAAGATGTTCTGGGCTCAGTGTAGGGAGGTAGGGATAGCCACCTAAATGTATGTGTGATTCTGCGATCCAACAGAGCTGAGTTTTCTTATGTCCAATTCTAACGGTCTGCCTTCCTTCCAGAGAAATAAGAGCCTGTGATGGAGGACCCTGGCGAGGATACCTCCATCCATCGCTTGGAAGGCACCAGTTTGGACTCTCAGGTTGGTGGTCTTATTTGCAAGACCAAAAGTGCAGCCAGTGAGCAGCATGTCTTCAAAGCCCCTGCTCCCCGCCCTTCATTGCTGGGGCTGGACTTACTGGCATCCCTGAAACGGAGGGAGCGAGAGGAGAAGGATGATGGGGAGGACAAGAAAAAGTCCAGAATCTCTTCTTACAAAGACTGGGAGGAGAGCAAGGATGACCAGAAGGATGCCGAGGAGGAGAGCGATGAGCAGGCTGGCCGAAGTAGCCGGAGAGACAGGTAAGGAGAGAGGTAGAAAGTGGTGGTCAGAAAATACTCGCCCAGGTTTACCTTAGTTCCTGTCAGAAACCTAAGAGCTTTCCGGTTTTATTGTGATTCCATAATACTGGTGGCAGGTAGGAACTGGTAAGGATTTGTGGGGAAGGCTGCTAAGAAGTGGATTGAAGTGCTTGGTTTCTAGCCCTGTCCAGGCCTTCAGCACCAAAGAGATGCAGTGGAGAGTACATATTGCTTGTTGGCATGGTCGGAGGCAGAGGAGACCCCTTTCTTCACTTTCCCCGTTTCAGGCATTACCGATCTGCTCGGGTAGAGACTCCGTCCCACCCCGGGGGTGTGAGTGAAGAGTTTTGGGAACGCAGTAGGCAGAGAGAGCGGGATCGGAGGGAGCATGGGGTCTATGCCTCATCTAAAGAAGAAAAGGATCGGAAGAAGGAGAGATCCCGGGATCGAGACTATGACCGAAAGAGAGACAGAGGTAAAGTGACTGGCACCCCTCCTGGGGTCCATTAGCATTGAACCAGCAAGCCTTTCTCTTCCTGTAACAAGAACTTTTATAGTAATAGTCATTAATTGGACAACTTGGTTTGTATAGCGTGTGTCCCGGTGGTTTTGACCCTTTGAGACTAGTGTTGGGAAGAAGTTTAAGGAAAGATTCCTCGCTTGTAGTCCAGCAACTTTGCTTGAGTGTGTGGATCTTGTTTTGTTGTGAAAATTGGTGATAAAGGAAATGATGGGGGATAGCTCTGATTCGGGCAGAGGACAGTGCTGTGGGACAAAGTGAGGCGGGGTCTGGCACTAGTCTCACTTAGAATCAGGTCTGCTATACACAGAACTCTGCATGCTGAGCATCTAACTGTTCACTGAAGTGTGAGTGTGTGAGTCTCAGCCCATGGATCATGGGCGAGTGTGAGTGGGGAGGCCTGTGCTTTCTGCCCGGTGCTCGGGGTGTGTGGTGGTATGAGAGCACGGTGTTAATGTGCGACTCTTACAGCAGATGACCGGGACAGAAGTAGGCACAGCAGCAGATCAGACCGAGACGGAGGCTCTGAGCGCAGCAGCAGAAGAAATGAACCTGAGAGTCCTCGACATCGGCCCAAAGGTATTCTCATCTGTCCTCTGCAGTGGCTGGTAGGGGCTCAGGTACTGGAAAGGCAGAATAAGAGGTAGTCAGCTGTGTTCCCAGGTAGTGAGTCAGGAGTTCTAATTCCAAGATGTGGTGGATCAAGAAGGATTTGTTGAAATGGAACTATTGGTTTTAAGATCGAAGAGAGAAATTGATTCTTTCAGTGTTGTTTTAAACAGCGAAAGCCGGACTATTATGTTTGGTCTCTTTAAACATTTGTCAGCAGTGTCTTATCTGTAACAAGTAAGTACAAGGTTGTGAAACAGGATCAGATCAACTCAGATCAAAAGGCTCACCTGCTGAGGACACTTACTGCCAAGCCTTCTGATGAGAGTTGGTTTACCAGGAGCCACACTATGGAAGGAGAACCAACTCTTGAGAATTGTCATCTGACCTCTGCATTCACGCACACAGACATACACAGTTAGATTAATAGAGGTAATTAAGAATCAGTTGGGAAAGTAGGTGTAGTGGCTTATGCCTATAATCCCAGCACATTGGAAGCTGAGGCAGGAGGATTGTGTAAAGTCACGTCTCGTTGACATTGGATGTTTACTGTGGATGTCTCTGCGGTCCCAGATGCAGCCACCCCTTCGAGGTCCGCCTGGGAGGAAGACGACAGTGGCTATGGATCTTCAAGGCGCTCTCAGTGGGAAACACCCTCCCCAACACCTTCCTATCGGGACTCTGAGCGGGGTCATCGGCCGTCCACTCGGGATCGAGACAGGTGATGGATGGATGGGACAGCCAGTAGTTGAGGGACATGGGCAGGGAGTGTTGTGGTGGCTGGGGACACAGTTCAGCTCAGTGACAGCATTTCTTGATGATCCCCAGGTCTGTAAGGAGCAAGTCCTCAGATGACACACCTCTGCCGACCCCCTCCTATAAGTATAATGAATGGGCTGACGATAGGAGACACTTGGGGTCCACCCCACGTCTGTCCAGGGGCCGAGGTAAGGCCTGGGAGGTGGGAGGCAGAAAAACGGTTTGGCTGGTCCCGGTGGGGCTGAGCAGAGGCTGTAGTCAAGAGGCTGTACAGCTTTGCAGCTCCCGTTGTCCTGGAGGGGGGGCAGGGTCAGCCGAGTTGTAGGGACTGACCTCTGCCCTCTGCTTTCCTTCAGGCAGACGTGAGGATGGCGAAGAAGGGATTGCGTTTGACACAGAGGAGGAGCGGCAGCAGTGGGAGGATGACCAGAGGGTAAAGGCGACATCTTTGAGGGGCTGGACAGGAGGTGGTGGACAGGGTGAAAGGTGTTGGAGCCAAGGGTTGCGAGGGGCCCTGCAGCAGGACTGGGCTTTGAGGAAGGTGGTGAATGTTGTTCGGAGCCCTGGAACCTTTGGAGAGATCCAGGCTTCCCAGGGAGGCTTTTGTACTGATGCAGCCAGTCAGACTTGCCTCTGGCTGTGGGTGCCTCTGTGTGCAGAATGTAAGAAGCCTGGCCCGGCAGCCTGCTGTGTGAAATCAGTCAAAGCTGTGGAAAGGCTCCCCTGCTCTCCTCCAGGTCTCTCGTGCTCATCATGAGGGCTCTTGTGGAGTCCTTGGACTCTTGGCAGATAGCTGTCTTGCTCCTCTTCGGCTGCATCAGCTCAGTGGGAGAATTGTCATCTGAGTGTGTGACCCCATGAGTGTGACCTGCCCTTTGTTCTCATCTCTGCAGCAAGCAGACCGGGACTGGTACATGATGGATGAGGGCTACGATGAGTTCCACAACCCCCTGGCCTACTCGTCTGAGGACTACGTGAGGCGGCGGGAGCAGCACCTGCACAAACAGAAGCAGAAGCGCATTTCAGCGCAGCGCAGGCAGATCAACGAGGTGAGGCCGCAGCGGCGGCAGTGGCGGCTGGCACAGGCTTAGAGCAGAGCTGGGGCGTGTGGGAGGAGTCTCAGTGTACCAGGCGTGACACAGCACAGCTGGCTGTGTAGACAGGACCAGGTCACACATGCCTCAGTGCGAAGCTTTGGGTAGCTTAGGAATCCTGGCTCCTGCTTCTCTCTCATGCACTCCTGTTTAAGGAGCTGCAGGGTGCAGAGCCCTTTGTGAGTCCCTGGGCTTGCTTGTTGACCTTTCAGGATCCCATTTCAGCTGCAGGCTAAATGTGGCTCTCCTTGTATCCCACAGGACAATGAGCGTTGGGAAACTAACCGAATGCTCACCAGTGGGGTGGTCCATCGGCTGGAGGTGGATGAGGACTTTGAGGAGGACAATGCGGCCAAGGTGCATCTGATGGTGCACAACCTGGTGCCGCCCTTTCTGGATGGGCGCATTGTTTTCACCAAGCAGGTGAGGCCTCTGTGGCTAGAGATGCGCAAGTCAGAAAGTGCTGACGGAGGGAGAGGGTGGGCACAGTCAGCTGACAGAGGGAGAGGGTGGTCGGTGCCAGCAGGTAGTGCCTGCTGTACTAGGGCCCATGCCCGGCAGGCTCTCTGGTTGGCTTTAGTGGCCTCTCCTCCTTCCTGCAGCCGGAGCCTGTGATCCCAGTGAAGGATGCCACCTCAGACCTGGCCATTATTGCTCGGAAAGGCAGCCAGACGGTCCGCAAGCATAGGGAACAGAAAGAACGGAGAAAGGTTGGTGGTGTGCTGCTAGGGCTGAGGTCCTTGGGGGCTGTTTTTTACTCCTGTGGAAAATGTCAAGACTGCATACAGTGACTGCCAGTGGCAGTCAGAGGACATACTTGCATGGATCAAGAGGCAGCCCAGGAGAATACTGTGTTCTACTCAGTTAGGCAACCATGGGGCCTGGTGTCGGGGCCTTGGAGACATGAGGTTTGAGATGTGTGGCTTGGTGCTGCCAGTGCCTTGTGGGAATTTACTGTCTGCTGGATAAAGCCTGCCCTCCATCAGAATTGTCTCCACGCCCTCCCGTCTTGCCAGAGGATGGAGTGATTTAACTCTTGTTCTCATCTTCAGGCTCAGCACAAACACTGGGAACTGGCAGGGACCAAACTAGGAGACATAATGGGTGTCAAAAAAGAAGAGGAGCCGGATAAAGCTGTGACAGAAGACGGGAAAGTGGACTACAGGTTTGTAGTCTCGGTCAGTAGCAAGTTGGCTCCCAAGGTCGTGGCTTGTGACGGAATCGTTGCTGCATTCTGATCCCTTCCTGAGTCCTGTCTGGGACTTTAGCTTTCCCGCTGTCACCACCACTGATAGTGATGGGTGTGTAGATTGAGGCTCAGGGAGGTTAAGGAATTTGCTTCAGGGCACCTAGCTAGGAAATGTTGGTCCTGTCAGGGTTTCTTTCCTTGGTCAGATTTCAGCACAACACGGAAGGGAGGGCTGGCTTCACAGGCCTTTCAGGGCTCTTGGTTTGGTGTGTCTCAGTTCATGGGGTCTGATGCAGCCGTTCTGTCACTGCTTGTCTGAGGACTGCATTGGCTAGGTGCTACACTCAAAATGGCCCTCCCACTGCGTATCCCCTAATGACGATGTGTCCCGTGGAACTGTTGTCTTTACCTAGTACTTCTGTGTAAAGTGTCCCAACTAAGAGGTTGGTATTGCTGGAGTCCCTTACTTTCAGTTGTCAGGTGGCCAGGGGACTGAGTAAAATTAGACATAGATACTTGAAGGAGCTTGGGTAGGATCTGAGGGAGGAAAGGACTCAGAGGGGAAAGGTGGGTGGAAGGGTCTTGGGATGTATGTCTGTGTATCAGACACTGATACATGATACATGTTATATAGAAACAAGGCAAATATAACAAGGCTGTTATCATAGTTTTTTGAAAATGAGGCCTTTGCACTCTGTAGCCCTATTAAGGGAGGGAGGAATTCAGATCTATGTCCTGTGCTGTGTAGCCAGCACTTTGGAGACCCCTATGGCTATTTGAACCCTTTAAGTCTGGTATTAACATTGCCCAAGATCTTCTTTCTAAATTGGTACCTGCTGGTTAATTTCAGCCCCTCTTCTGGCCACATTTTGTTTAGGATAGGCGGTCTGCCCACCTGAGATTCTAATGTCTGATCCCTATGCGCCTGTTTGATCAGGACTCTGGACTGTGTATTATGGATGATGGAGTCTTGTGTGATGTCTTCTTCCTAGGCCCATGTAGATACAGTCTTGGATGCCCAAACTGCTTTGGAGTCCAGGAAATTGACCTATTCTTGTCACAGTTGTTCTTTTTTTTTTTTCGAGACAGGGTTTCTCTGTATTGTCTTGGCTGTCCTGGATCTCACTCTGTAGACCAGGCTGGCCTCGAACTCAGAAATCCGCCTGCCTCTGCTTCCCGAGTGCTGGGATTAAAGGCGTGCGCCACCACTCCCAGCAGTTGTTCACATTCTTGGGAGCAGGAAGGGCAGATAACTTCAGCCTGAGGGACAGTGTGGGAGGTCATGTGCCTCTGTGTTTCCCAGGACAGAGCAGAAGTTTGCAGATCACATGAAGGAAAAAAGTGAGGCCAGCAGTGAGTTTGCAAAGAAGAAGTCGATCCTGGAGCAGAGGCAGTACCTGCCCATCTTTGCTGTACAGCAGGAACTTCTCACCATCATCAGGTAATGTCCCCAGGCCCTGTGGCCCAGTGCCCTCTGTCCCCTGTCTCTTGTTTGTGCATCGTGTCTAATGGGGAAGGGAAATACTTTCCCCCTAATGGGTTGACTGAGTGTATGCTGTGCGCAGTAAGATGACATCACTTCCTTTAGTGGTCCAGGTTCACCTTGATTGTGTCCCTGGCATCTCATGTGGAAGCCCCATAAGACGCTGGTTTCTGGTAAACTCTCTGGCCAAGCATGCTTCTTGCAGAGCCTGGCTTTGCCAGAGGCAGCCAGACTTAAGGCTTCTCGGGGAGTTGTCTCAAGCTTGGCTTTCCACTCAGGCTGCTCAGTGCCTTGCTTGCTCTTCCCTGCAGAGACAACAGCATTGTGATCGTGGTCGGGGAGACAGGGAGTGGCAAGACCACTCAGCTGACCCAGTACTTGCATGAAGATGGTTACACGGACTATGGGATGATTGGGTGTACCCAGCCCCGGCGTGTGGCTGCCATGTCGGTGGCCAAGAGAGTCAGTGAAGAGATGGGGGGCAACCTTGGTGAAGAGGTGAGTGGGCGTGAGGTTTGAGCCTTGTAGCCTTTTCCTGATCGCTTCTGCCATTTGTGCCGGAGGCTGTGGTCTGCTTGAGCCTGACACCAGCCTGTGAGGGCAAACAGTAAGTAGTAGCCCTCTTGGTGAGCTCTGTCTCTGACCCAAGGTGGGCTATGCCATCCGCTTTGAGGACTGCACTTCAGAAAACACCTTGATCAAGTACATGACAGACGGGATCCTGCTGCGTGAGTCCCTCCGGGAGGCTGACCTGGACCACTACAGCGCCGTCATCATGGATGAGGCCCACGAGCGCTCCCTCAACACCGACGTGCTCTTTGGGCTACTCCGAGAGGTAAGGCTGCAGTGGGCTCTGGTTTCTCTGTGGCTCAGGTGCTCTGGGTGAGGCTTCCCCGGAAGCTTCCAGGTCACCTGGTCAGCCCTGCTGGTGTCTTCATGCTGAGCAGAGTGACTTCTGGGTCACGCTGTAGTTCCATTGCTCAGTCAGACAAAGCTTCCGGTTTGCCAGCGTTGGCATTTGCTTTGTCTGTGGACAGAGCTGAGACTGAGGCCCCAAGCCCACAGGAGCCCCTGTTGTCCCCTTCTCTTAGGTTGTGGCTCGACGCTCAGACCTGAAGCTCATTGTCACGTCAGCTACTATGGATGCAGAAAAGTTTGCTGCCTTCTTTGGGAATGTGCCCATTTTCCATATCCCTGGGCGGACTTTTCCTGTTGACATCCTCTTCAGCAAGGTATGAGGTCTCTGTCCTTTGACATTCTCTGGTGAAAAGTCAGCTGGAGGAGGGGGTACAGAGTTGGGGAAGATTCAGTGGCATGATGTAAGTGGGGCAGCTGCAGCGCCGTAGGTGGAGAGAGCTGTGTCTGAGGTCTGAGCCATGTAGCCTTTTCCTGATTGCTTCTGCCGTTTGCGCTGGAGGCTGTGGTCTGCTTAAACCTGACGCCAGCCTCAAGGATTTGAGTCCTTGTCTCTGAAGCAAGGAGCCTGGAGATACCAGCTCAGCAATCGGGCTCACCCTGAGGTTGGCTTTACTGAGTCCAGGGCTGAAGCTGTGTGTCCTCCGGGGGCGGCTAACCATGTTCCCTCTGCTGTGTTCAGACCCCACAGGAAGATTACGTGGAGGCCGCAGTGAAGCAGTCCTTGCAGGTCCACCTGTCTGGGGCCCCTGGGGACATCCTGATCTTCATGCCAGGTCAAGAGGACATTGAGGTGCGTGCTTCAGGCACCACTGGGGTGGATGGGAACCCTCTGCCTGAGGGTTTGGGGCTCTGGTGTCTCATGGCTCCTTCCTGTGCCCCAGGTGACGTCTGACCAGATCGTGGAGCACCTGGAGGAGCTGGAGAATGCGCCTGCACTGGCGGTGCTGCCCATCTACTCACAGCTGCCATCTGACCTGCAGGCCAAAATCTTCCAGAAGGTGCGTTGCTTCGCTCTGCCTGTCTCTTGGTGTCCCTCAAAGGTGCAAGAGGGGGGCTATTTCTTTCCTAGAAGAGCTGGCATGAAGTGGGCTTTTCTTGCCTGTTCAGTCTCTCTCTCCCCAAAACTTACCTTTCCTCCTGATGTCCTGATTGGCCCTAGGCTCCAGATGGGGTCCGGAAGTGTATCGTTGCTACCAACATTGCCGAGACGTCTCTAACTGTTGATGGCATCATGTTTGTTATTGACTCTGGCTACTGCAAGTTAAAGGTGAGGGGTGATGCAGGAGGTGAGAGGTGATGCAGGAGGTGAGAGGTGATGCAGGAGGTGAGGGGAGATGCAGGAGGTGAGAGGTGATGCAGGAGGTGAGGGGAGATGCAGGAGGTGAGGGGCAATGCAGGAGGTGAGAGGTGATGCAGGAGGTGAGGGGAGATACAGGAGGTGAGAGGTGATGCAGGAGGTGAGGGGAGATGCAGGAGGTGAGAGGTGATGCAGGAGGTGAGGGGAGATGCAGGAGGCCGGATTCCAAAGATTCACCCAAAGTGAATTCAGCATAGAGACACTCTTAGTACATGAGAGTGGTGGAGATGTTAGGCCAACATTCAGTGAGCACTGACCTATCCTTGTGGTAGCTTGATGGTATTCAGGCAGCTCTGTAGTGGTCCCAGAGCTAGTGTGGATGGAGAGACCTCTGAGGCTTCCTTGTGTCTCCTGGCTCTAAGCTGACGATCCACCACTGCTCATCACAGCCTCTGTGGTGAACAGAACTGGGTTTGCCTTTGTCTCAGGACTCCTTTCCTCTCTCCTCACTCCGTCCTTGATCAGGTCTTTTGTGTCCCCCACTAGGTCTTCAACCCCAGGATTGGCATGGATGCTCTGCAGATTTACCCTATTAGTCAGGCCAATGCCAACCAGAGGTCAGGGAGAGCTGGCAGGACGGGCCCAGGTCAGTGTTTCAGGTAGGAGCCCTGTGCTAGCCTGCTTCTTAGGGCGGTGCTGGAACTACTTACTGCCCAGAGTCCGGGGGTGGGGTGGGGGGGGGAGGGCTTGTCTGGTGCTGATGAGGGGAAGGAGTGGTCTTTAGGGAGCTCTGAGCCGTAAGGCAGTTCTGTAGGAAGGGACCTCAGTGAACAGCAGCAAGGACTGCAGGCTGCCCTCCCTGGGCGGGCCTGAGTAAAACGGGGTGCTTTTTCACTTGTGCAAATATTTTTTCCTCCCATTTTTATGATTTTCAAATGCATTTGTCAGAAATTCAGAAACGATACAGATGTTAAGCCAGTAAAACCTTGCTGTAATCCTAGTCTTGGACGCTTTGGCCCCCACAGGCAGTAGGAGGCTCCGGCAGAAGAGCGAACGTTAGGAGACAGGCCAAGCAGATCAGCGGGCTGGTCACGGCCGGTCACGGCCGGTCACGGCCGGTCACGTCCCTGCTTGGAGGATTTGTTGGCTGGTCAGGGTCCCACATGTGAGGCTGGAATAACTTCCGCTGACATTCTGCTGAGTGGTCCCTGAGGGTAGCCAACACGTGAGAGGCTGGCAGGCTGGCACGGGGCAGGTGCAGCCTGGTCACTGGCTCCTCCCTGGCAGGCTCTACACGCAGAGCGCTTACAAGAATGAGCTGCTGACCACCACTGTGCCCGAGATACAGAGGACCAACCTGGCCAACGTGGTGCTGCTGCTCAAGTCCCTGGGCGTGCAGGACCTGCTGCAGTTCCACTTCATGGACCCGCCCCCCGAGGACAACATGCTCAACTCCATGTACCAGCTCTGGATCCTCGGAGCCCTGGACAACACAGGTGTGCACATGGCCGGGACCCGGTGGTGTGTACACGGTGGGACAGTTCTTCCCTTTGTCCACCGTTGACTGCAGTATTGGCTTTGCGCTCCCCTCCCAGGTGGTCTCACTTCCACGGGGCGGCTGATGGTGGAGTTCCCACTGGACCCGGCCCTCTCCAAGATGCTTATCGTGTCCTGTGACATGGGCTGCAGCTCAGAGATCCTGCTCATCGTCTCCATGCTCTCTGTCCCTGCCATCTTCTACAGGCCCAAGGTAGGGAGGCAGTGCGGTGGCACTTGCCCAGGGGGCTCCAGGGATCATTGGCAGGGAAGTGGGGCTGTCCTGTGTCATGGGGTGCGATGGAGATTCTGCCTGTGCTGTCTTCTCGTAGGCTGGTTAGGGGGAGGTCGGAAGGCTGGGTCAGTGGTCCTTGTAGTGTTTTGGAAATTTGCAAGACCATCCATCTTCAATCTCATAGTATGGTTCTGCCCGAGACCTAATGTTTAGCTTATTTTGTTATAAATGATTTTTATTCTGTGTTGTTAGGCATATTTATGTGAGCAGGTATAGTGTGAGAATTCTTGGGATATTCCCTGTGGATTCAGCCTCCCCATGCCTGTTAAAAGTCCCTGTTTCTTTTCCTAGGGCAGAGAAGAGGAGAGTGATCAAATCCGGGAGAAGTTTGCTGTCCCTGAAAGCGATCACCTGACCTACCTGAATGTCTACCTGCAGTGGAAGAGCAACAATTACTCCACCATCTGGTGCAACGACCATTTCATCCACGCCAAGGCCATGCGGAAGGTGCCAAGCCCAGAGGGGTGCGGCCTAGAGAAGGGGTGGTGTGGGAGACGGGAGGGAGGAGGGCTGCTTCCTGTCTTGCCTGTGTCATCTTTAGGTTCGGGAGGTTCGGGCCCAGCTCAAGGATATCATGGTGCAGCAGCGGATGAGCCTGGCCTCATGTGGCACTGACTGGGACATTGTCAGGAAGTGTATCTGTGCTGCTTATTTTCACCAGGCAGCCAAGCTCAAGGTGAGCCCAGAGCCACAAAGCTTTGGCTCTTCCTTTCTCTGCCTGACTCCTACATAAAGGCAGTTTGCCCAGTCTGCCTGCTCTCTCAGGCAGTTTTGTAGCTCTAGGCTTCCCCTAAGTGTGTCAGGAGCATATTGGTGATGTGGTACCTGTTTTCTTCTCTAGGGAATTGGGGAGTATGTGAACATCCGCACAGGGATGCCCTGCCACTTACACCCCACAAGCTCCCTCTTCGGCATGGGATACACCCCTGACTACATTGTGTATCACGAGCTGGTCATGACCACCAAGGTGAGTCTCATCCAAGGAGTTCCTGTTTCGGGGCCCACTGGCTGGAGCCAGGCCTTCGCATCCTTCTACTGCCTTGTACAGAGCTCTGGAGACAGTTTTTACTACAGGGCCTTTGAGGCTGCTTTTCAGCTTGGAGTCAACAGAGAGCACTGTGGCCTCAGCCAGAGGATCGCCCCCTGCTGGCTGCTGGCAGGAGCAGCCCCGCTAGTGCCTTCAGAAGGCCTTCCTGCTTGGTGGGACTTTCCTGTTGGATGCTGAGGGCTGTTTACTCTCACAGGGGAATGTGGGTGGAGAAGCAGTGACAGTTCTAGTGTCCTTTAGTGACATTTCCCAGCCTTACAGGATGACCCTTCCCATATGGCTCCTTATGATGACATCACGCTGGGAGGGACGGAACTCCCTTGTGACCTCTACCTGTTTGCCTTGTGCCCACAGGAATACATGCAGTGTGTGACTGCCGTGGATGGAGAGTGGCTGGCAGAGCTGGGCCCCATGTTCTACAGTGTGAAACAGGCAGGCAAGTCTCGGCAGGTAAGGGTGCTGTGCTTCTGGGGAGACGCTGTTTGCCTGTGGAAAAGATTGCCCTTTCACCTGCTGTGGAAGGCTTGTCATCGTCTTAATTCCACATTCTCTCCAAATGTAAAAGCTGTCTGATGTCCTGCGCTCCTCCAGTGGGTGGGTTGGCTGGGCCTTTTTTACTCTTTAAGGTTAATTGAAAACTTCAAACATTGATAAACTAGACAGTACTCTAAGGCAGCCACTGTAATCAACTCTTACTCCCTGTAGGTGACATCAGTCGTTCCCGTTTATTTCTCCCCACTTCCCACACATCCCTTGTCCTCCAGAGCATTTTAACACCTGCCTCCCCAGATCGTGATTTTATCCTTAAGTACTTATTTCAACAACATGGCCTCAATGCCAGTGTCAGTCCTAATAGTTAATCTTACATGTCACCTGAGTCTCTAGTTCTCATTCAGAGTTCCTCATTTATCTCTGAGATAACATCTCACAGTTGATTTACTTGAGTTAGGCTGGGATGTTGCCATGGTGGCCGTGTGTGTTAACCCTTTGTTCCGGGACAGGACCTGCTTTCTGTCTTCGTAACACTGATTTATTGGAACAGTTGTCATCTGTCCTACAGGACAGTCCACAGCTGCACTTGGCTGATGCCTTCCTTTAGCAGTGGCTAACTTGAGTCTCTGTCACATACACTTCAGTGACTGCAGGCCTGGGTGGGTCTGCTCAGCTGTGCTCTGCAGATGTATGCACATGGTTGCACTCGTGATGATGCTCGGATGCTCAGACACATTGTGGTCTTGGTGGTGTCAGCTTGTCTCTGTCCTGTTCCTTCCACCCGTGACTCCACGACAGGGATTTGGTGTGTACTAATGAGTAATGCTTTGCTCTGTCACTGAGGGCTGTGAAATGTGGCTCTGCTTTCGTATCCCTACTTTTTCACATACTCCACACTGGGACAAACAGTGTCTTCATGATTTCTCTGTACCTCCTGGCATGGTTGTGACTTGATTAGATGGACGTGTGTACTGGGCTGTGGCAGTAGCTCAGCAGTAAACCACTGGTCTCTAGTACTGCCAGGAGAAAAACGTGAAACCTTGGCTTGAGGTTGCCTTGACATTTCCTGTGGTTGGGAGGCTCTGTGGGTAAGATGCTTGATGTGTAAGCATGGTGACCCAAGTTCAAATCAAAAGCTGGGAATGGCCATGCATGTCTGTAACCCCCTGTCATGGGGGGTCCTGGAAGCCTGACCTTCAGCCTAGCTGAAGGTGAGTCTAGGTGAACTTCAGGTTCAGTGAGAGCTCCTGTTTCAAGGAATAAGGTGAAGAATCAGCCTATCCCTGGCTTGTGCATGGCCTCATTATCCATACATGTGTGCACATAGACACACACGCGCACACACACACACACACACACACACACACACACACACACACACACGCCCAGCGTGTCAGTACTTACCGGCTTGCGTTGGAGTGCTGAAGGGTGACTGGCTTAGACCAGCTTATCTAGTATCTATCTTGAATAGTTCACAAACTGTCCTGAGCTGCACAAGGAAAGGTGCCCTTGGTGCTGGGACATAGAGCTACACAGGCCTGGGTTCCTAGAGCTGGTCCCAGGCTCCGATGGAACCTCTGAAGCCAGTCCCATCTGCCTTTCTTAGGAGAATCGTCGTCGGGCTAAAGAGGAGGCCTCTGCCATGGAAGAGGAGATGGCCCTGGCTGAGGAGCAGCTGCGTGCCCGGCGGCAGGAGCAGGAGAAGCGCAGCCCACTGGGCAGTGTCAGGTGAGGCCCCGCAGTGCTGAGTAGGGGTAAGAAAAGTTGTTAGTTTAAATCGGGAATTGGTGCAGAGGTGGCATTGTGTCAGGTGGGCACATGTGGAGGCACAGGTGCCCACTGCAGTTCTTGGTCATCGTGTAGATTCAGGGCCCGAAGTGGGCTGAGTCTTGGTGTGGGTCTTGCAGCTTTATTGTCAGGCAAGGGGGTTGGAAAAAATGCCAGGCAGAAGAGAGCCTTGGGCTTTGGCACCTGTGCAAAAAAGCAGGGAGTCAGGCCGAGGATGACAGAGAGGGCACAGTCCTCACTCCACACAGCACCAGCAAGTTTCCTCTTTAGATTTGGGCACTCACATGGACTTGTTCTGGTTTCTGGTTGGATTCAGGAACTGAGGACAGAGTTTAATTGATAATTCTTATTACTGAAAAAGAACTGGAATCAGCCAAAGGAAGAGACGTGTAAAAGGAGGTGTCTTAAATGTGAAGATTACTTTGTCCCTGGGCCATCACCCTGGCACATTGGTTTGTGACAGTATATGCTCACAGGTTTTGCCAATCGGGCACACTCTAATGAGCTCCAAGTTTTAACTGAGTTCAACGGCACTGTTGTGGATGGTTGTTGTACACAGCCTCTGGTCTCCTTCCTGACCCTGCCCTCTGTGAGTTAGGCTGATAGCACACGGCTCGGACCCCGAACTTTCTCCAGGTGACTGGTCTCTTTGGCCAGGACATCCAGTGCCAACTCACTCAAGATGACCGTGAGTTGTCAGGAGTGATCTTTTTGAGTAGCAGAGATGCCCTGGTCATTTGGCTAATTCCTCCAGGAACTGGGGACAGAGGCAAGTGCCGTGCCTTGTTACACAGTTGGAGTGGGGACCTGATTATCTAGGGGCCACAAAAGGAGCTGTTTAAAAATCACTGTGAATGTCCCTTAATAGATGTCAGGGTGCATGACTTCCTTTACAGTCTCTTTGGAGGTGGAGAAGCAAGGGAGGTAGCATGTGCTACAGATGAGGTCCTTTAGCCTTGAAGCTGCTGTGCACTGGGTCAGAAACAGCAAGGCTTCGAGGCCTTTGGTTCTGTTGGGTTCCTGCTCAGGGAGAAGCATTGTTTCCTACATTTTCCTGTGTGTCCAGGTCCACAAAGATCTACACTCCAGGACGGAAAGAGCAGGGGGAGCCCATGACGCCTCGCCGCACGCCAGCCCGCTTTGGACTGTGAGCTGAGGCTTTCTGAGGAGAGAATGGCGGCCACGTACTAAGTTCTTGGCTCTCTGGCCCGTGTTCCCTAAGGACTCCATCCATGCGTGGACAAAGGCCTTCACCTGCGTGTCCATCTGTAGGTCATCGAGGCTGGGGCGGTTCCTGCTGACTCAGGCTCTGTCCCGGGAGGAGGCAGTCCTGATGCGGGCTCAGTAGGAGCCTAGTGCAGGCTGAACACGAAGCTGCTTGAGCAGCAGGAGCTGGCTGGACCATCGCACCCACTTAACCTGCCCAGGACGAGGGCTTCGCGGGGACTGAGACTTTTTTTAATCCTTGTGTAAAGACGTGAGATAGAGTCAGAGAAATGTGTAATTTGGCCATCACATGGGGTTTGGAAATAAATATATTATTTGTACAATGTTATTGCATTTTAAATCTCCTTCCCCCTTTTTTTTTTTTTTTTTTGGTTTTTCGAGACAGGGTTTCTCTGTGTAGCCCTGGCTGTCCTGGAACTCACTCTGTAGACCAGACTGGCCTTGAACTCAGAAATCCGCCTGCCTCAGCCTCCTGAGTGCTGGAATTAAAGGCGTGCGCCACCATGCCCGGCTCTCCTTTCTCTTTTAAAGCTCTTATCCCTGCAATAGAGATGGGAGAGGCAGGGCCCTTTGTGTCCTTGGGTAGCTCTTTGTAGAACCTTAGCTCTCGGGGTGGCTTTTATGTGGGCATGAGTTGTGTGTGCACATGATCAGGTCTTGTGTGTATGTATGTGGGCGTGTGTGTGCACACGGCACGTGGAAGAGGCCCGAGGGTGATTGTGGGTGTCCTCCTTCGGTGCTCTCCACCTCAGTGTTTGAGATCGTATCTCTCTCTGAACCTGCCATTTTGCTAGACTGGCTGTTGAGTATGCTCAGGGATCCACCTATGCATGCCCCTCCTGCAGAGACCACCGGTGCAAGAGACCATGCCTGGCTTTCTTCCTGGGTGCTGGGGATTTGAACTCGGCTCTTCATTCTTGTGTGGTAAGCACTTCACTGACTAAGCCACCTTCCTAGCCTCTATGCTGGGCTTCCGAGTGGAAGCGTTGACCGGGACCCAGCTGAGGTGTAGAGGCTCGAGAATGGCTCCAGGCATCCAGCACAGGACAGGCCACGCTCTGGGATTTCCAGCTGTTCCCCAAGGCTGGTGAGGCCTTGTGACTCACATATGGGAGGGAGGGGAACAGGGGCTCAGCTTAGCCATCCCAGGGATGGGGTGTTGCGGCGTGGGAGTGGGGTAGCTTCTTTAAGATGTGTATGCTGTCTAGAGGCTCCCAGCCGCTTTCTTGGGAAACCTAACCTTGGCCCTGGGTAAGGAGGCTGGAGAGGGTGTCTAGATGGCCCCGAGAAGATGGCTGGGTAGGGGCCCGTTTACAGGTTCAGGCTTAGAATACAGTGGCCTGGGAAGAGTGAGGTTCTGATTGATAGTCTATGACTAGTGAGCTGAGACCATGGGCAGAAACTGCTCTACAGATGAGAACAACAGGATGTATGAAAGCTATGGGTCTGCTGCAGCTTAACTTAAAGGTAAGTAAGGAACACCTAGCTAAGGACACAGGTTCTGCGAGATGTACGGATGGTCTCCTGCCCCTGTGGGTCGGCCCAGCTATGACTTGGTGTTAAGGTGTATGCCTGAGATTTAGTCTTGACCCGCCTCTAACAAAGTTCTCATATGATTACAAACACTTTCTCTCTAGGGCAGCCTTAATAACAATTCTTCTCAGCTTCCTCTAGTGATAACCGATTCTCCTTCTAGTGGACAGAAACATTTCTAAAAAACGTTCTATGGTCTCTGTTTAGACATATGACCCTGAAGTGAGCTCCTAACACTTTGGACTTGCTGGAGTTGGAGCACTGGTGCCTATGCAGTTTATAAAACAGCCCTGCCTGGGGCTGGGTGCTTTGCTCTCAGTCACCTGAGTTTATCCTTTGTAGTTGACTTAATTTTATATATGCTATTAAAGCTCTCTTCGTCTGCAATATTGGTATCCACTTTTCCCAGTTCCCATTGTTGAATGAAGGCTGTCCTTTTCCTCATTGAATGTTCTTGCTGCCCTTGTCAAAAATCATGTGGCCATGTATGCAAGGTGTTTTATCTGGGCTTTCTGTACAGTCGTTCCATTGGTCATTAGGACTGTTGATGACAAGACCATGGTAGCTTTGCAGGTTCAAGGGATAAGCATGCTTGCTGTTCTTGCAGACGACCCAGGCTTAATTCTCCAGCACCCACATGATGGCTCACAACCATTGGTAACTCCCCCTCCCCCATCACCCCCACCTAGCAGACACACATGGCATATAGGCGATATATCCATAGACGTAAAAGAAACATTTACAACCATTTTTAAGATCAGACCCTGATGTCTGTAAAAGACATCATTGGAATTTTGATAGAAGTTGTACCAAATCTGTAAATCCACTTGGGTAGTATCAGTAGATTGATACTAAGGTTTCCAGTCCGTGAACGTGGGCCGGGTTTCTATTTATGTCTGCTTACTTAGGTTTCTGCTATGTCTGTTTTACAGTTGTTCTATCAGTTGTTCACTCTGCTAGTAGGGTTCCTTTTGCTGGGATAAAACACTATGACCAAAAGCAACTTGAGGAACAAAAGGTTTATTTCATCTTACAGTTTAACAGTCTGTAATCCAGAGAAGTTAGGGCAGGAACCTGGAGGCAGGAGCTGATGCAGCGGCCATGGAGGGATGCTGCTTACTGGATTGCTCCTCATGACTTGCTTGGCCTGCTTTCTTATATATCCAGGACCACCAGCCCAGGGGTGGCTCCACCACATCAATCATTGAGAAAATGCCCCTCAGGCTTGCTCACGGACCAATCTGTAGGGTATTTTCTCAACTGGGGGTCTCTCTTCCAAAAATGACTATAGCCTGCATCAAGTTGACACAAGAACTAGCCAGCACAACTCTACTAATTATGATTTTGTGTTCTAGGTTGGCCTTAAACTTGTGATCCTCCTACCTCCACCTTCTGAATGTTAGTTAGGATTACAGTTATGCACCAACATGTGTGATATATTTGATTCTGTAGTAAATGGAATTGTTTTTGAATTTTCCAGACTGTTCATTATTAGCATATAAAAATGTAATAGAGTTTTGTCTATTTTTATCCTGCTATTTTATTGAATTGGTTTATTAAAGAAGTTGTTTTCTTTGTATGTGTGGAATGCATAGGGTTTTTTTTTTTTAAGATTATTTTATTTTATATGAGCACACTGTAGCTGTTTATTTTTTGTTTTGTTTTTCACTTTTTGAGACAGGGTCATGTGTGGCCCAGCCTGTTCCGAGACTATGTAATTAAAGATGACTTTAGATTCCTGATCTTTCTCCTTTTGCCTCCTGGGTGCTAGGATTACAGGCGTGGGTTACCATACATGTTTTATGTGGGTTGAACTCCGGGCCTTGTGCTTGTTCAGGAAGCACCGATTGACCGGACTATATTCCCAGCACAGATATAAAGTATCATCTGTGAACAGAGTTAACCAGTCGCTCCCCGCAGTCACCTTACTAAGGTGGAGTCTCTCGTTCTGCCCTGCTGCATACACCAGGCTGGCCCAGGAGTGTCCCCGGTGATTGTTTCTCTGCCTCCTATCTTATAGGACTGCTGGGATGACAGGTGCATGCCACCACATCCAGCATTTTTACCTGAGTTCCAGGACTGCGGGTGAGGTATCCAGGTTTGCTCAGCAGCACATTAACCTGCAGTTATCTTAGTTGCTGTTCTGTTACTGGGATACAATACCGTGACCAAGGCAACTTAAAGAAGAGTTTGTTTGAGGGGCAGGAGACCATCGCACTGGAGTGGAAGCATACGCAAGTGGTAGGCATGGTGGCAGGAGCAGGAAGCCAGCAGGAAGTGGGATGAGGTTAATAATCCTCAAAGCTCACTCCACCTGACATACACACTTTCTCCAGCCACGTTGTGCCTCCTAAGCCTCCCCAGGCAGTGCCAGCAGCTAGGGGCCACGTGTCTAAATACCCAAGCCTATGGGGGACGTCCTTATTTAAACTTCTGCACCTGCTGAGCCACCTCATCAGCTTCCCCTTTTCAATTGGGGTATCTTCTATTTCTTCTCTCTGCCAAAGCACTCTGGCTATAGTCACTGGTACTGTGTTAAACACCAGGGGCCAAAGGTTATCTTTGTCTTGTTCTTAACCTCAGAGGCAATCTGTTAGCTTTGAGCGTGAAGCTGTGGGCTTTTCTTATAGAGTCTTCTTGGGCTTTGTTTTATTCTGTTTGTTCATTATTTCAGGACAGGGTTTCTCCATGTACCAGGCTGGCTTCTGCGATCTGCCTGCCTCTGCCTCCCGGGTGCTGGGATTAAAGGTGAGCACAAATACTGCCCGGGTCATAGGGAGCTCTTCTCATGCAGAGGTAGTTTCCTGCTAGCCCCACTTTGTAGAACTTTAAAAATTAAAAGATGTATTGCCACAACCATTTCTTTTTAGTATCAGCTATTAAATGGCTTTGAAGAGACTGACTTCTTCGGTTACTTCTTAAGGAACATTAACCTCCCTCCACACCTCCTGCATTCTCACAGTCTATTCTCTCTGCCTACTCTGGTCTTCCTCCAACCTGAGCTTTCATAGCTAGCTGACTGGGTGAAAGATTAAAACACTCCGATCTCTCTGCTTCCCATAATTCACTCCTGCTTTGATCTAATATCATCACCCCCAGAGAAAGTAAACAACAGCTTTGGGTGACTACGTTACATTCACAGGATCTGGAGGTTGCAATTTTGGCCAATGTGGATGAAACCTCTTCATGAATTATGGAGATAAGCCTGCCTTTTTAGAAGACTGGATTTCGGACTTCAAGGATATTGAACTTGTGTTTGAGTAAACGGGCTATAGCTAAGACTAGGAGGACGTAGGTCTCACTGATATCAGGTGTTTCTCTTTTCCAGCTATTTCTACTTTTCTCTAGGAAGTAAAAGCACTTCTAAACCAGGTGGAGGGTGGGGTGGGGACAAAGTTAGAAGCACTTAAGCAGAAGGACATCAAACACCACGAGAGAAGTTTCCAGAGCTTCTCAGTATCCATTCCTCTCTGCTCATTGGAACTGAGCCCTTCTGCACACTGACGAGGTTGAAACCATGGTTAACAGAGTTTTCTTGGCCTTGATTTGACGGGGGAGGGGGGCGAGAGTATTTGAGTCATTGCCCCACCATTGGACTGCTTCCTCCCCTCTTCCCACCCTCCCAGAAATGCAAGTGCTTCCATTTCTTATTTTACCCTGGTAGCTATTTGTCTCTATTTCCTATAGACTGGAAATATGAATTCCAGACATGGATTCCGCTTAACAAAATCCTACCACAATAAAATAGTTTAGCTGTCCTTGGAGTTTGTTATAATGGAATTTTACTTGTATTGCCCTGGCTGGGGAGAAAAGTAAACTTGTTAAAAGGAGGAATGTAATATGGCAGCCAAGGAGGAAACAGATGGTGTGCTCCATCCACCTCCACCACTTGGAAAATACACCACTTACTTCTAGCACTTTCTTTTGGGTCCTAGAACTGTGTCCCTTTTGGGGGATGAAAAAAAGGGGGTTTCTAGATTTTCCTTTTCTATTTAAAATTCCGGACAGAGACATGAGGGTGGGGGGTGGGGGTGGGGAAAGATACTACTCTCTTGTTGGTTTAAAAACCTAATCCAGGTAATTTAGTAGCTTACTTTGGGAACATTGTTTCTCCTACAGAAGTAAAGAGGCCCGCAGGTTTTGACCTGTGGAAAACAGGGATGAACCTGCTGCTGGGGAGACACCTTAGACAGCAGGCTATCATGGAGGCCTTGTTTTTATCTTTATTTCAGAGGCTGGGCCCAGAGGCTGGGGGGAGTGGGGTTTTACAACTCCACTTCAGAAGGTAGACAAAACTCAGCAAAGCATGAACATCTTGCAAACAAGACAGGGGCCTTGAGGGACGACTGTAGAAGCTGGTTCCGGTCAAGAAAGAGGGGTGGGGATGCAATGACCTGTGAAAATGTGTAGCATTGATGCTTTGGGTGAAGAGACGGTTCTAGCAGTAGGAGGAGCCTGGGGGGGGGCAGGGGAGAAATGAGAGCTTTACTTTAGAGAGAAATGAATGAGCAACTCCTTGAGGTCCAGCCTCATGGCTAGGCAGCCCTGTTGTTGGGTGACATTGGGGTGTCATGGGATGAACCATAGGCATAGCCCAGGCTGAGTGGAGGACTGGGGTGCTCTTGTGGGGGTTTTCAGCCACATAACAGAAGGAAGAAGTCTTTTTTTTCCCTCTTTTCCCTACATCCCACAACAGGACTGAGTCAGGGGAGGAGATAGGTCTGAGAGCCGAGGTTCTTGTCTCTCCCCAACCTTCTTAGATCTAAGGGACACTGCAGATGTTGGAAGGACCGACCACTGGTCCGAGGCAAGCTAAGTGGGTGACCAAATGTTTGTAGTAACCTGTCTTCTTCATGACTTCTAACCCAACTATCTTAAAAAAAAAAATGTCACATTATTGCTGTTTTGGCTTGTGGGACAAGAGGAGACATTACAGTAATAAAGAAAGTGCAGTGTGGGCACCTGAGGAGTGAGGTAAGACAATGTACTTGAGGTCTGTTTTCGGTGTCTGGTCCTGGGGCATCCCTCTCCAGCTCAGGACACCGCATAGCTTCCCCTTTGGGGAAGGCTCCAGTTTGCTTGGGGCTAAGGCCTTGACACAGATCCTCGGGTTCCCGGCCTTTAGCTTCTTCTCTTCTATCTCATTCTTCAGCTTTTTGTTTTCCTGCTGCAGATGGACCATTACATTGTGGAGGTGGCTGTGGGAGGGGAGAGGGTGGTGAGGAAGGCTGTTCAGCCTACTTGGCTCCTTGCTGGAAAGAATCCAGAAGGTGTCACAACGGAGGGGTGAGGAGGGCCTACCTTTTCAGAGCTGGGTTCTTACTGTGTCCCATAGAAGCAGCTTAGGCTGCAGAGTGAGAAAGACCTAGGCAGAGGACCACTCTGCCAGCTCCAGGCCTCTCATCTATACATCTATACTTTTTTTTTTTTTAAAAAAAGATTTATTTTTATTATATATATATGTATATATATATATATATATATATATATATATATATATATATATATACTGTAGCTGTACAGATGGTTGTGAGCTTTCATGTGGTCGTTGGGAATTGAATTTTAGGACCTCTGCTTGCTCTGGTCAACTCAGCTCCCTCCGGCCCAAAGATTTATTTATTATTATACATAAGCACACATACATACATAGCTGTCTTCTGAGACACCAGAAGAAGGCATCAGATCTCATTATGAGTGGTTGTGAGCCACCATGTGGTTGCTGGGATTTGAACTCAGGACTGTCAGAAGATCAGTCTTCTTACCCACTGAGCCATCTCGCCAGCCCTCATCTATACTTTTTTTTTTTTTTTTGGTTTTTCGAGACAGGGTTTCTCTGTATAGCGCTGGCTGTCCTGGAACTCAGAAATCCGCCTGCCTCTGCCTCCCCAGTGCTGGGATTAAAGGCATGCGCCACCATGCCTGGCTTCACCTATACTTTTGATGGGGACAATTAAGCCTGTTTTGGAAGGATTCAGTTTGACAAATGATGGAAATCAGACAGAAGAACCAGAA
Source organism: Mus minutoides (assembly GCA_902729485.2). Taxonomy (NCBI): domain Eukaryota; kingdom Metazoa; phylum Chordata; class Mammalia; order Rodentia; family Muridae; genus Mus; species Mus minutoides. Next base: position 1,573,284 of record LR749813.1, read on the forward strand.
GGTTGCTCTGTTCTCACTTTGGGTACTCACAGCTTTGTCTGGGAAGCTTTCTCACCCAAAGCCAACACTCTAGATCTCTCTACTCCCTTTTGGAAGAGGAGAAAGTATAGGATTGATTCCTGGCTCTGTTGAGAACACAGTCATTTTTTTTCTTCCCATTTCACAGATGCATTGGTAGAGACAGGGATATAGGGCAAAAGAAAGATAATTTAGTGTCTTCTCCGTGGCTTAATAGATGACAACTATTATCAACCTATGGATTTCTCCTAACTAGTCTTGAGAGAAGTGGATGACAGAAGACTCTACAGGGACAAGGAAGACACTCAGCCTTCGGGTTCATTTCTTTCCTCTTCGAAATGAAGAAGCCCTGGCTCAGTGCTTCCACTTAGACTATCTTTGGCTTCATAAACAGCATGAAAATGATACACATTAGGAAAGCATGCTCTGACCCTGGATTTTTTTTTTTTTTTTCAGACGGGCAACATGTGGCCTAGGTTTCTCACGGGATTCTGGGAAATGGCGCTGGAGCTTGCAGGCGACCACAGCCAAAGCTCTACAGGCTACTGCGGGACTAAGCTGCCAAACGCAGCAAACTGTGGGTATTAAATACGTGTTTGGATGGATAACATTTTCAACTTACAATGAGTTTATCTAGACACAGCCCCACTTTAAGTCAAGGAGTGCCTGTATTCTCAGTTTGTGAGGCCTCTCAAAGATTAAGTCAATGTGTGAAAAACACTTAGAATGCTGCTTCCCACATACTGAATAACATTATTATTATCAGTTGACTTATTATTATCATCATCATCATTATTGTTATTATTACTAGGATGGCTTCCCTCCAAATAAGACCAAGGAATTTCAAGAATGAATTCATGGTGAAAATGGCTTTCTCTGGAACTTGGTAAAATATTTTTTAAAAAGCCTGTAGTTATCTATTATATTCAGATTTTTTTTTTTTTAGTCCTAGAGATTGAGCTAAGAGTCTTGCTCAAACCATACAAGTGTTCTACCACTAGACTATGTCCCCAGCATTTTTTCCCCAATTTGATGAGGTCTCACTAATTGCCCAGTCTTGTCTTGAACTAGGTCTGTTCAAGACCCTTGAACTTAGGGTGGCCTGTGCCACTGGGTGTGGGGTGTTTGAGAGTATGACACCTGTTATTTTAGCTATATCTTTTCCTAAAATGTTTCCCCCTCCACTGGAAAGTGTCACCACCCTTTTTAGAGCAATCCCATGACAGGGTGGATCCCCAGCCTCCTCGCTGGTCACATGCTTCATCCACTTGCTCTCTGAAAATCCAGCCTCTTCTCCTGTGGCTCGCTGGTCCGTGTGCCCCTAGGCAGGGTCTAGTATGGACCCTTCTCTTCTACCAGTGTATGTGTGTCTTCTATATTCCGAACAGCCCACCCTGTGCCCAGCCTTGGCTTCGTACTCTCCGTTCATGGTCGTTCTCTTCTTCTCTCCAACCATTATCCAAGCTCAGGATGAAGCTTGCTCCCAGGAGCCCCAGATGGGATCCAGGGGTCAGAGACATTCTCAGCCCTCATAACAGAGTTTGAGGCAACTGCTGCTTTGGCCAACGTTGGCACATGCAAACCCTCCTGGACTGTCAATCATGGTAGTCTCTTTGTTCCGTGGAAAAAGCCTGGGAACCCCTACCGTAGGCCATGTCATTGCCTGAACCTTACCACCCCCAAGATTGCACTTTTAGACACTCATTTCTTCACCTCTGTCCTCAACCTCTCTTACACACCCATGCCTCACTCCCAGTGGACAAACCTTTGACCAGGTGGTGAAGCAGGGTCACAGGGAGAATAGGAACCTAAGTACAGGGGCCTCAGTTTCCTGAGGACAAGGTCAAGTAGAGGAACCTTCAACTTGGACTGCCTGCCTTGAGATTGTTCCACCAGCAAACTATAGCTTCCTTGAGCCTTCGTTCATGGACATCTCTTCCGGCCACTTAGTCCATACACATAGTCCTGTCTCATTTTTTTTTCTTAATGCCCTCAGCCTCTGAAACTCACAGGAGTTGAGTGGAAGAAGGAGGTGTGTGATCTCTCACCGTATTGCCATTGAGGGGAGGGTATTAAGGTCCAGTGTAGTCAGGTGACATGCTAGTGTTGCAAAGGAACAGTTTCAGGTCGCAGGGTCTGCCTGGATCTTTGTTTTGTTTTTTCCTGGGGTGGGGGCTGGTCCCCAAACAGAATGTCAATCAATCAGGGGTGGTCCCAAGAGGCAGGGAGGATGTCCAGGGAGTAGGACTTACTCCTTTTCACCAGTCAACTTGGCAATGTATTTAACCTGCTCTCTCAGCTTGTTTCCCAACTTCTCATTGGCAATCCTGTAACAAAACACACAGGGGAAGGATGACTCTTCCCCAGAGCTTCAGGAAACTGACTTACAGGCACTGGGTCTTCCCAGGAGGGTTGCTGCTGCTGGCTCCTTGCTCCCCCCCCCCCCCATCAATCACCTCTTCCCTAGAGGGGGAGCCTTGTCAGTCACTAAGGGACTCACATTCAGCTGATGCATTGGTCTGCAAGGGATTAGATTCCAGTGAGGTTGGATCCCAATGTGGGAAGAGGAAGCTTGGACCCCATGGCAACGGGCCCCGTGCTTCAGATGCTACTGTTGCTATGCTGCAGGCTTTGCAAGGTTGGATCCCAACTTAGGAAGAGGAGGCTTAGACCTCCTAGAAACAGGCCCTCGGTCGGATGCTACTCTCTTGCTATATAGCAGGGTTTGCAAGATGGCCTGAAGGGGTGAGACCCCTCTGTCTGATTCTCAGTTCTTGTGAGTTCTTGGGCAGGCACGTGTGACTGACTTGTCACTGTGGTTCTCAGTTCTTCCTGGCCTTGGGACCCGCCCTACCTCTGTCTCAAATGCTTACTTCTGCTCCTTTGCCCATTGTTCCACGTTGTTCATAATCTGGTCATTCTCCTGGTAGTGCCTACAGGTGTCTTTGGGCATTAGCTTTGCAGGTATGGAGCATGGCTTTGCATACAGTAAGGAAAAACAAGACGATAAGGGGTGAGAACACCAACGGCTACCTCCCCCTCTCCCAAATACTGGATTCTTCTGAGAAAAGAAAAACAAAACAAAACAGCTCTGCTGTCCAACCTGAGGCTAGAGCGGCCACATGCAGGACCTGCCTACCTCACGGTGGTGACACCTCTGAGGAGGCACTGTTCGTGGCTGATATATACACTGATAGCAATGATTCTCAGGCTAATGGCAGTGGAGTGGCTTGTTCTAAAACAGCAGTGTTCTGAGTCAACATCACAGCCAACGGAAGAAGACAACCAGGAAGAAGGGGTGCTTCTTTTTTCATTTGAGCAAGGGCCCTGTGGTCACCCTAAGATGTCCCTAGACTTCCTGTCATGGATGTCCCTGCTCTGGTTGCTGGATGTGTGGCTTGTCTAGAAAGCTTCTTAACTGCTTGGATGGCAAAAACTAGCAAGACATGCTCAGAGGGCAGCAAACCAGGGTGGGTGGGTGGGTGGGTGGGTGGGGGGAGCGGGCATCTTTGTGAGTAGAAACTGATGTCCCAGGCTTTTGCTGGGACAAGACTTTGTCTTGGTTAGAAATGACCCAGAAGTATCCAGACTCTGCTCCCTGCTGAATAATGCATGTGTGTGTGTGTGTGTGTGTGTGTGTGTATACACACGTGCACATGTGTGTTCACTTATGAGTGTGTGCATGTATGCGTGTGTACACCTTGTTCCTTCCATCCCCCCCAAACTGCCCAGTCAGGAGGGGTGGAGAGGAAGTGACAGAATCCAAACTGTGCTCACCTCCTTCTCATCTGCAAGGAGGTTCTCTCTGAGGGTAGCCATTTCCTCCTGGAATTCTCGGAGCTGTGACTCCTTAGCTGCCAGCATCTTAAGGTCACACTGGTGCTGCCTCTGCCACTGCAACACCTGGTTGCTCATCTCCTCCAGTTTCTTGTCAAAGTTGTGCACCTACTCAGGAGTGCAAAGTGAGGGGGTTGGGGAGGGGTAATAGGGACAGGACCAGGCAAGGAGAAGACTGGCTTGGGGGAAGTGCAGGGGTGTGTGCCTTTAATTTCCAGTGACCAGCAGAGGGCGCCCCTGCTCTGATCTTCCTTCCTGCCTGCCTGTCAGTCCAGAAGCAGAGAAGGTGGAGTGAACCCAGCAGCCAAAGGGTACGGTTGAGTGCTAAATAATTCTGCCTGCAAAAGGTGACCTTGTGGACCTCTAATAGGAAGGGAGCCCGAGTGAGCGTCCCCTCCCCCACCCCCAGACTCTCACCTCTTGCTCGCTCTGCTGTTGGAAGCACTGCAGTTTTTTTAACTCCATATTGAGCTTTTTCATTCTTTCCTCATAAGCCACAATTTCATCTTCCAGTTGAGCTTTCCTCTCTTGGGTCTGTTGCAAGCAGCGATGCAGGTTCTTTGTCTCGGAGGTTGCCTGAGTGAGCTTTCAGCAGAAAACACAGAGTGGATTAGAGTAGCCTCCAGGGCCCTTGGTCTTCTCTGCTGAGTCTTTAGTACACATGGTCCCAGGCCCTCTCTGCGGTGGTGCCCATGGTCAGCTTGCAGGTGGTCCAGAGGGAAGGGGAGGGAAAGCGGGTGGCTTTCACCTCTCTTCCCGGTCTTTCATCCCTCCTCATTCCATTTCCAGTTTTTTTTTTTGTTTTTTTGTTTTGTTTTGTTTTACACTGATCTGTAGACATGACCACCAGAGATGGGGCATGGATTCCCCCAACAATCCAGACTTTGGCAAACCCTGTTTGTGAATCACCAGTGAGTGGGAAGACTGGTTCGATATTAATTACCATCTCTACCACCCTACAATGAAGACAAGGACACCAACATATAAAACTAAGAGAATATAGGCCTTCGTTGGGCAGACCGTCCTGTCTGGGCAAGGGTTAAAAAGCCCTGAAGAGTGTCAGTCATATAAGAAATTAACTCCTGTCCACTTGACTTTCTTTGACTACTTTCTTGGCAGAGAGTGGGCGTGGCCTCACCTTCTCCAGGGCCTGTGTCAGCTCATCCCGGCAGTTGTTCGACTTCCGCACAAGCTCCTCATAAACCTCTTTACAAACCATGTTCTGGAAACAGTTCTTCTCTTTCTGGATAGCTGAATCCAGCTGTGTCTGCAGAATCATGATGGAATCTTTCTGGCGGGCTATCTTTAGGGAATAAGAACATCACTATCAAGGCTGTTCCTGGCATGCACAGATGCGCGACTGTAGGAGGCAAACAGGAACTGGGCTCTCTGTCATAGCTGCTGATGTGCACGCACACATCTCCACCTCCCTGATAGGAAGAGCAGAGCCCCTTCTAAGCTGCTCAGTATCTCTCCAGCTTCATTTCCCTTGATGGCTACCATATCGACAATATTAAAAAAAAAAGCTCTGGGACCTGCTAAGAAGATGAGATATGTTTCACAGATGCAAAGATGTCTGTCTAGGCTGGGGAGATATCGCTGGGGAGATAGCTTGGTCCATACAGTGCTTTCAAGGACTTGTGTTAGATTCATAGAACCTGTTTTAAAAAGATGGGTCTCGGGCTGGAGAGATGGCCCAGTGAGGACCCAAGTTCAATTTCTGGTTCTCACAGAGTGGCTTACAACCATCTGTAACTCCAGTCCTGGGGGATCTGATGCCCTCTTCTGGCTTCCGTAGGCATAGTATGCATGTGGTTCACAGGGATACATGTAGCCAAACCATACATACATTTACATAAAATTTTTAAAAGAGATTCTGGGTATGGCAGTATGCTCTTATAATCCCAATGCTGGGGAGGTTAAATAAGTAACCCTCTGGGATTCACAGGCCAAGCAGACTAGCCTGTTTGGTGATTTCTAGGTCACTGAAAGACCCTGTCTCAGAAAAAAAAAGTCAGAGGACAGACGAGGAATTACCTGAAGTTGTCTTCTGGTCTCCACATGCACACACATATATGTTCACAAATACCCATGTGCACCTGCACACATGCAGATCTAGAACCCAACACCAGCTCATAGATATGATTCAGCATTCTGCCTACCCAACCCTGTATGTATTTTGGTCACCTCTGCCTCCTTGTTGGACCTCAGAGCTCAACACAAAATAGGCACGCAATAGTCGTATAATAAACCATAAGTTTTCGGTCAAATGAAAAGTTACACTGTTTAGTTAGAGATTCTAATATTGTACGTTGCAAGGGGTGAGGGTCTAACTGGACACAACTTTGGCAGGATTTTTTTGTTTTTTTTTTTTGTTTTTTAAAAAACAATTCTGTGGGCTGGCGAGATGGCTCAGCAGGTAATAGCACTGACTGCTCTTCTGAAGGTCCTGAGTTCAAATCCCAGCAACCACATGGTGGTTTACAACCATCTGTAATGAGATCTGATGCCTTCTTATGGTGCGTCTGAAGACAGCTACAGTGTACCTACATATAATAAATAAATAAATCTTAAAGAGAGGGAGAGAGAAAGAGAGAGAGAGAGAGAGAGAGAGAGAACAAGAGACAAACTAGAAACACAAAGAGGAGTCACAACTATGATTACCTCTGCTATAGTACTGAGTTAAGGAGAAAGATGGTATTACCTTGACCATAAGAAGTAGGCACTTGACAAAATTCAACACCTATACTGACAAACCTCTAACGGAGAAACTGAAGGAAGCCGATAAAGGCAGCACTAAACCCATCAGGCACATTGTACTGAAGCTGGTGCATGACCTTAAGAGCAAAGGACAAGATGCCTACTAGAGCTGCAGCCCGTCATCAAACCGAAGATACCGCCCAATGTGATAAGGCAAGACAAATAAAACAAAGATAAATATTACAAAGAAATATTTAGAGAACCGAGTTGTTTACAAATGGTCTAATTATCTTACTAAAAAGGACTCAGGAGCTGGAGGTGTGGCACATGCCTTTCATCCCAGCATGTAGGAAATAGAGGTGGGAGGGCCGTGAGTTTGAGGCCAGCCTGGGCTAGTGAGACCCTGCCTCAAGATAAATGAGTTCATGGGTCTAATGTACAAAAGGCCTGGGGCTTCATCCCTAGCACCAGAGAGGCATTTAAGCAAGAGCACACCTCGTGAGAATAAACAGAAAGCCGACTGTACCGTATAAGCGAGCTTACTAAGATGTTCATAGAATTAATATATACAAGTGAATGAGCTTTATATTACTATTAAAAATTATAAAATATAGTGGGGATGCGAGACAGTCAATAAATTCAAAAGTTCTTAATACATAGTTCCTTGTTTTCAAATAGCAAAAATTCCAAAGTAGAATATAGAATATTGATGAAAGGAAGTACATCTTTAGAAAGCAAACGTAAGCCCATTTCTGATAGCTACTATCGATTCAGTGGATCAATCACATCTATGGGAAATGCTTTTTACAAAAGTTGAACATTTAAAAAAAAAAAGTTGAAAATGAGCTCGAGAGATGGTTCAGCGGTTAAGAGCACTGACTGCTCTTCCAGAGGCCCTGAGTTCAATTCCCAGCAACCACATGGTGGCTCACACCCATCTGTAATGAGATCTGATGCCCTCTTCTGGTGCGTCTGAAGACAGCTACAGTGTACTCATATACATAAAATAAACCTTTGAAAACAAAGAAGGCTCTACCTTGACTCTCAATGATGGCACCCTCTTAAAAAAAAGTTGAAAATGTTTACCGCCCCCCCACATCCCCCCAAAACCCCCAACCAGATCCCCTTTACTTTTGTAGCAGAGGGATTCTGATACTGGCGCTCTTTCTTCTAGATCTACATGGCTATCTTTTGACATCAGGCTCATACTGAACATTTCGGCAGCATTCCTTAGACAGAAGGGCTCTCCCCAGGAAGTGGGGAGACCTCCAGATTTGCTGCTCCAGAGGACAAGACTTCAGGAATGCCAGTTCCTGTGACCGACCGTACACTGTGTAAACTCAAAACTAGTTAGTGTCAATTACAAGTGCAAGGTCAGCTCCTCAGTTCTCAGGGGTGAGATATGGCCGTTGGTCACATCACCACTGGTTTAGACATGTGACCTTCTTGTTACCACAGTGTGTCACAAAGTACTGCTGGGAAGTGCTCAATTTAAGCTTAGAGTTGTCCTGTGACTTCAGATCTTTTTGTATTATGAAAGATTAAGGGAGGCCTGGGTTTTCATTTGTAGCTCAAGAGACTGGTCTTCTAAGTACTATGGTTTTTTTTTTTTTTCCTTGTCCAGAAAGGTATAATATATTCCGCTGGGGGAAGCATCACCATGCATGCTGGAGAAAAAGGGCGTGCATTAGAGTTTGGATGATCCAGGTTCAAACACTCGTTCATCCCATCACTTACTAATTAGTGGCCCTGGGATTCAGCCTTTCTTTCCTTTGTAAGTGGGGGATCACAGTGATGTATACTCTGTTAAGAGGGAAGTGGAGGGAGGGTACATCATCATAAAGAGAGTGAGCAAATTCAAGAGAAGCTCCTGGAAGAAGTCCCAGCCCTGTGCCTTTCATCTGCGAGCCAGAACTAAAGGACCCTTGCCTGGCACCTTTCCGTGCTTTCCAATTAGGTGTGACGTCGTCCTCTCTCAAGAGTTCTTTGTCTAACTTGGAACGGTGGAAGATCTGGTGGAAAATTTCAGGTAGTTTGGGGCAGGGGTTCCCCAAGTATGAAAAGAAACCTTTTACTTACGAAAGAACCAAACCGCATCCCATCCCCCCACCCCCCCACCCCCCCACCTCAGATACCAGGGTCTGTAGCCACCTCCCTCACCCATTAAAAGACAGGAGATGAGCTGTCAGGGCCTCAGGGCCTGTAGCCAGTGAAGGCAGAGAGAGAGAGAGAGAGAGAGGAGGACAGGTGTGAAGTCCAGGATCCCCTCTTTGGGGCTGCTTCTACTCACCTCCATGTTGAGCTCTTGGATGACTTTCTGGGAGGAGTTGTATTTGTTGAGAGAGGAGTCCAGTTGTGCCGAACAGCATTTCAACTCCCCCTGCAGGTTCTCCTTCTCTTCCTCCAGCTTCCTCAAATGCTCCTTTGCCTGCCCCCCCCATCAAACAGGGAAGCCCACCCCATCCCCCGGCCCCCAGACGGGTTAATCTGAAACTCCTTCCCTCCCCACCCCTTCTCTGCCCTGTGGCTCCACAGCGCTCCCCCCTCTCCTGACTGCTCCCCTTCTCTGCATTCTCTGCTGAGCTCCCTGGCTGGCTGGCTGCCATCCCCCCCCCCCAGGTCCTCCTCTCTCTGTCTCTCACCATCTTCTCTTTCCTTTTCGCTTCTTGTCGCAAAGCCTCGATCTCTTGCTCCAGTGCTTTCTCCCGTTCCTTACTCTTCTTCAGTTGCTCTCGTTTCTCCTCCAAGAGCCCCTTTGTCTCCAGAAGTTCGTCCTCTCGCTTCCTTATGGAATTTGTTAGCTCCCTTTGCTGAAAGGGTAGGGTAAGGGGAAAGACAGTTCCATACTATTGTATTTGGGGAAAGAAATCCAGACAGTTCTACACAAAGAGGGGCCTCAGCAAATGTGGTAGGAACATTTGCTTCAATGCTCTGTAATAACTAAACCAATTTATGTAAGGGGGTCCAGTTGCTAGAATGGCGACCTTCTTGCCCATTTAACCAACTCTTCCCATATAAACTTCTTTGAATGAAAAGCAAGGGCTGGTGAGATGGCTCAGCGGTTAAGAGCACCGACTGCTCTTCCCAAAGTCATGTAGTTCAAACCCCAGCAACCACATGGTGGCTCACAACCATCTGTAATGAGAAACAAATAATAAAGAACCTTATGGGCCAGAGCGGGCCTGGAGCAAGAGGGAGAAAGGGAAGGGGAGGGGTGGGGGAGCACATCTTAGAAAGCACAGAAAGGATGTGTTGGGGATCAGAGACTGTCACTCGACGGACAAAGACAGTCTGAGGTCATCAGAAGAGCGATAGGGTCAGGAGGTGAGCATTTCCTGCAGACAAGCAGATGAATGAGCCAGTTCTGATGGTTTGGACGAGAAGGTCCTTCATAGGCTCCTGCATTTGAATCCCAGGCCCCCAGTTGCTGGTGCTGTTTTCAGGGCAAGGTTAGGAGGCGTGGCCTTGCTGGAGGAAGGACATCACTGGGAATGGGCTCTGAGGATGGAAGACCTTGTCCTATTTCTGCTTTGGGCTTGTGGCTCATGTTGAGACCTCAAAGCATCCTGTTCCAGCCAGCATGCCTACCAATCCCTCCCTCACCCCCGCCCCCGACCCCCCGCCCCGCCATGATGGACTCGGACTTACTGATGGAGATAAACCCAAATAAGTAGTTTCCTTGGTATTGCTGTTTTATTACAACCAAGTAACCAATATGGCAATTGTCCTCTGGTTATTTTTAAACAAAACCTTTGAAAGCACTGACTATTGGCCATGGGGAACAGGTTCTTTGTAAGTGGCTGGCAATAGCGGTCTAACACAAATTTCTGGAAAGTTATACAGAATGAACTACTGAGTCTCAGGCGGTCCGGGCTGCCTGCCTGCCTGCTCTCTCACCTTTTGCTCAGAGACTTGGGTACAGTGAAACAGCTCATTTATCTTTTTTTCTCCTTCGCTCATTGTCTTCTGAAGCTGCATCTTTTCCTTCTCTGCAGTCGAAAGCCTTCTCTGGCCTTCACAGAGTTCTGAGCTCAGTTCCTGTAACTGTTGCCTACAGCAAGGTGATCCCAGGAAGAGCTTTAGAGCCTGTGGTGATGGGCTGTGGAGGTGATCCCACCCTAGGGCCTGCCATCTTACTACCCTCCTGGGCCGCTGCCAACCTGTGTGGCCGGGGCCGGGGGGGGGGGGGGCCGGGAGCCCGGAGCTGGGGGCCGGGGGCCGGGAGCCGGGGTCGGGGCCGGGGCCGGGGGCCGGGAGCCGGGGTCGGGGCCGGGAGCCCGGAGCTGGGGGCCCGGGTACCTGTTGTGTTTTCGTTCTTCCTCAATTTCCGAAGACTTCTTTTGTAACTTATGTAACTGGCTCTGCAGATCCTTAATGACATCTTCCTTCCGCTTGTCCTGGAGAAGGTAGTTCCGATGAGCGTCCTCTAGGCTGCAGGCGGAGTGCTGCGCTTCCTCCTTAGACCGGGTTAGATTCTGATCTGAAGAAGCCAAGGAGGGCTCCGTGTGGGAGGGAGCGCGCATCGAATCCTTGGTCAGGGCTCACTAAAGACTAACTCTCTTATTCCGTGACACACTTCAGTTCTCAGCCTGTCCTTGTCTCTCCTGATGCCATGAGGAGCTCTGCTATATTGTCTGCCTTCAACTACCCGTCAGCCATGGATCCCTCCCTTACACAGATAGACTCTGTCTTGAAAAAAAACCAAGCCACCCCCAAACACTGTCATCATCACAAAGAAACCCTGTACCCAAGGTTGAGAAGAGACTGGTGAGTAGAGGAAGCCGTCTCCTCAGAGAGGGGAGAGCACATGCTATAGAACAGAGCATGTGTTAGAAGCTGAAAGGAGTGGGCAGGATTGAAAACGAGGGAGAGAGGGGGAGAGCCAAGATATGTGAAGGGCCTGAAGAAGACAGAGCCAAAACATGATGTCAGGAAGCAAATGCAGAGCCCTGTCCTCTCTGGGGCAGTCATTCATCTAAGGTGGCTGAGGGAATGGTGAGACCAGGACGCTAGAGCAGGGGCTTCAGAGGGCTTCTGGGTTTAAGAGGCGAGAGTTCCGGAGGGTCAAGGGGACTTCCGGGAGCTACAAGATGAAGCCCTGGGGGTGTGGAGAGAGAGGGTTGGTAGTGTGGTGGGGCAGCTCTCACCTGACACCTTCAGCTGCTCCCTGGTCTCCTCAAGACAATCCTTGAGCTTCTGGATCTCGGCCCGCAGGGCCTCGCAGTCTACTTTGCACGTGCTTTGCCTTGCTTCTTCGAGACAGGTGTCCAGTTGTTTTGTCACACACTGTAGCTTCTCCAGCTCTGCCTCTTTCTCCCTGAGGCAGTTCTGCACCTGTGTCAGATTCTTCTCCAGCTCGTGCAGCCTCTCATCCTTGTCTTGGAGCCACTGAGAAGGTCAAAGAAGAGACGCTGAGAGAGGCCCAAGTACCAGCCACCGGTCCCGTTACAAAGTTATACGGCATCTCCGTACACACCACTGGCACACAGTGCTGGGATGTCCCAAGAAGATTCTACCTGGGCTCCTTGCTATGCCATTTTGGGTTCCCTCAGGGTATTTTTTCTTTTTTTTTTTTTTTAACTGAAGCAGCCAGACGGGAACTTTCAGAGTGCAAGCCAGAGCTACCTGTGTTCAAAACCCTCTGCTGGCTCCGTACTGACTTGGAAAAAAGGCCCAAGTCTTTACAGCCACATCCCAGGAGGCTCATGATTTGGTCCTACTTAGGCTATCTGTCTGGCTTTGCACCCAGGAAACCACACTCGTCTAGGCTAGGCTTCAGCCTCCTGGACCCGGAGGGGTCTTTGCGCTTGCTGTGCCCTCTGTCTGGGCTGTTCTTCCTTAAGACCCCTGCCTTCAGCTCTCTCTCAGAGTATTAGCCATGACACCATGGGGCCAACCTGGTTGTTCTGTCCCTGAGTTCCAATCTCTGTCCAGTATCACCTTATCAGAGAGATTCTCCAGTTCAAGCCATTACCACAGCCACCAAGCTGTTTCATGAGTTTGCCCATCACTGCGGCAGCTCCTTCAGGATTCATATGTTAATTTTGTTACTCACTGGGACCCATCTCCATATACAACATATGGTGTGAGTGCCTTGAGGCAGGGGTGGGGATGGGGGTGGGGGGTGGGGTGGTGGTGGGGGTGTGGTGGGGGGTGTGGTGGGGGTGGTGGGGTGGTGGGGTGGTGGTAGCATGTTTCCTGGTGTGTGTGTCAGGGCGTAGAACCTTGTTTAGCATAAGCACTCAAGAGTGCTAAATGAGGTGGCTGGAGAGATGGCACAGTGGTGAAGAACATTGACCACTCTTCCAAAGGTCCTGAGTTCAATTCCCAGAAACCACATGGTGACTCACAGCCATCTGTAATGGGATTTGGTGCCCTCTTCTGGTGTGACTGAAGACAGCTACAGTGCACCCATAAAATTTTCTTTTCTTTTTTTTTTTTTTTAATTTTTTTAGAGATTTATTTATTATTATAAATAGGTACACTGTAGCTGTCTTCAGACACACCAGAAAAGGATGTCAGATCTCATTATGGGTGGTTATGAGCTACCATGTGGTTGCTGGGATTTGAACTTGGTACCTTTGGAAGAGCAGTCAGTGCTCTTAACCACTGAGCCATCTCACCAGCCTCATAAAAATAAAATAAATACATTAAAAAAAAAAGTAGGCTGAATGAATGTACCTACGTAGACTCTGCTTTTTTTATTTTTTTATTTTTTTTAATTGCTCCACTTTTCTGGATGCTTCTATTTTGACTGGTGGGTTGCAGCCTTATTTTAACACAAGAGGTTTTAATGATGAAAAATTGACTTATTCTTTTTCATAGCGCCAAGGAAAGTACAGGGTTTGGATTGTGACGACCATTAAGGCTTGTACTGGTTTCAAAAATCTTCCCGTTCTTGGCAACTGGTTCTCAGCTTTTCCAGGAACAGGTTTATAATGGTGATGTAGGCTACAGCATGGCTCCACTAACGTTCCATATGCTCAGATTAATATATGTAAAAGAGCCGGGCGTGGTGACGCACGCCTTTAATCTCAGCACTCGGGAGGCAGAGGCAGGCAGATTTCTGAGTTCGAGGCCAGCCTGGTCTACCAAGTGAGTTCCAGGACAGCCAGGGCTAGACAGAGAAACCCTGTCTCGAAAAACCACCACCACCAACAAAAAATATGCAAAAGATCACTGTGAATGTGTGTGTGTGTGAGATATGATTTGTTTTTGACACAGGGGATCATTATGAAGCCTAGGCTGGCTTTGAACTTGTAATCCTCCTGCCCCAGCCTCTCAAATGCTGGGATTGCAGGCATTCACACTGCCCCACCCAGCTTCACACCCAGTTCTCACTTGTCATTGGAACGTTGTGTGAGTGACGCCTGGCTGGGGGAGTCCTTGGTCTCTAAAGCAGCCACCTAAGGCAAGCCACCTAAACTCCTGGCCAAGACTGGCTACACCCTTGCCTCCTTGGCTGCTCCAATCAGGACCCACGGAGGGCTAGCTCACCTTATCCTTCTTCAGGGACAGCTTCTGTGACTCTGTGTATTGTTGCTGCAGATCTTGCAGCCGGTACTGCAGGAAGACAGTCTCTTTGTCCTTCTTCTCAATGATGCAGGACGTCTCTTCCCGAAGCCCATGTAGATCTAGCTCCAGCTTTATCATGTCTAGTGTGGGTAAGACAGTGCTGCTTTACCCCTCAGAGGCCGGGCACCCTCTGGATCCCCCGGCTGCAGCTCATGGGACCCTTTTACCCTTCATGATCTTTTTCTTCTGTTCTGACACAACTTCCAGCTCTGTGCGCAGGTCCTTCACAAGGTTCTGGTACTCTTCCACATGCAGGCACTGGCTGTCTTTCAGCTCTTGCAGGTGCTTCAGGATCTGAAGGAAGCAGAGCAGGATGGGAGGACAAAGGAGCCAAACTCCTCCCTCTCTCCATCCCTTCCTTCATTCCTCTCTCTGTCCCTCCTCCTTCCCTCCCTCCTCCCATTCCTCCTCCCTCCCTCCTTTCCTTCCCTTCCTCTCCCTCCTCTTTCCTTCCTTCTTTCCCTTCCTCTCTCCCTCCTTCCCTCCCTCCTTCCCTCCTTCCTCTCTCCATCCTCCCTCCCTCCCTCCCTTCCTTCCTTCCTTCCTTCCTTCCTTCCCTTCCTTCCCTTCCTTCCCTTCCTCCCTCCCTCCTCTTTCCCTTCCTTTCTTCCTTCCTTCCTTCCTTCCTTCCTTCCTTCCTTCCTTCCTTCCTTCCTTCCTTCCTTGTTTTCTATTTCTTTAGTGTGTGCATGTGTGTGCAGGCACGTGTTTGTTTGTTTGTGTGTGTGTCTGTGTGTGTGTCCACATGAGCCAGAGGTTGATTTCCGGTGTCTTCCTCAATCATTCTCTACCTTATTTATTTATTGATTTATTTATTTGTTTGTTTGTAATTTATTTTTGAGACAGGGTCTCTCACTGTATCTCACCCACTTAGTTCCCAGGAACTGTCTCTGCTTCCTCAGTTCTGAGATCAGACATGTAACTTCATATTCATTTTTTCATAAGAGTGCTTGGTGTCAGAGTCAGACACCCATGCCTGCATAGCAAGCACTTTTGACTCAACCATCTCTTTAACCCTTGGAGGGTTGTTTTCTCTAAGGCAAAATGTCCACAGAACAACCACCTGGGGACAGACGGCAGAGAAGAGAATATCAAGAGGCCAGTGAGGGCACAGGGAAAAGACCGCTAGTGGCTGGAGTTCCTCACGGGTGATGAAAATATTCTAGACTCAGACAGTGGTAACTGTTGCCTAATTTGTGACTATGCTAACTAACCACCAATGTGTTTTATCTCAATCTGACAGACATTTAAAATAACTCATCTTGAGAGGGAATGGAAGACTTACCATACTCACACAGAATGCCATCTTGGCAACATTATATCTAATGGAATTTCGAGCTACGAACCATCCTAGGTACCAGTGGAGCATAGAACATAGACATAAATCCTTGCCTGGGGAAGCTGGTCTTTAGCAGTGAGAGACTGTGATGATAAGAGTGACCTACAGAACTGGCCAGAGGGCACTGCAGGCTATGGAAGATACCACAGAGCAAACTCGGTGGTGTGCTCAGGGTGTGGCGGGAAGGGCATACACTGCCTTTATAAATAGGATTATGGGTTGACCTCATTGGGAGGAGATCTCCATATAGGGACTTCCTGGAGAAGGGTCGAGGAAGGCATGCTGGGACACCTACAGGAGAGCTTTGGCACAGGGACTGACTGGCCAGGGACAGGAACTACTAGATGGAGGCCAGAGAGGAGGATCGAAGGGTTACCATGGGAACAGTGGAGGAGGAGTGGGAAGAGAAGAATAACTCTGGTCCATCCCGTTGTGCTGGGGACAGAGTTTCTTCAAATATTTCCTTTCATTCTAAAGCAGGCATTGCCTTCCCAGTGCTGAGGAGGCAGAGCGTGGGGCTGTCATCCAGGGTCCTGAGGGAATTGTTAGGTGATTTTTAAGTCAGTAGGGAGAGCTGCAGTATAAAGACAGAGGTGACAGCTGGAGAAATGCAGGGCAGTCACCCAGTGACCCTGTGTGGGGCTTCAAAGACTTACAGCAACCCGTGTGAACTGTGGGAAGTAGAGGTTTCTGGGAGAAGCTGATGTACTACTGACAGCAAGCACATCTGGACAAGGGGAAGTAAGTTTGGATAGAAAATACAAAATGGTGGGAGAAAGGTTGTTACAGCTAAACTTTATGTCAGCTTGACAAGATCTACAAACCTCTGGGAACATCTATGTGACTGTTTTCAGAAAGGTTCAGTTAAGATGGCCAACCCATTGGGGATGTTGGTCTGGGGTTCTGGAGTGAATGCAAAGGAGAAAGCATGCTGGGCTCCAACGTTCATCTCTCTCTGCCTCCTAACTGTGGATACAATGTGGCCCGCTACCCCATGCTCCTGCTGCCAGACTCATTGCCAGGAGGACACATGGCTACATTCTCAAAAGTGTGGGTCAAAATAAACCTTTCTTCCCTTAAGCCCTTAAGGTGTGCCTTGCCAGGTATTTTGGCTACAGTAAGGAGAAAAGTAATACATTGTCTCTCTTTCTCTTCTCTCCTCTCTCTCCCTCTGCTTCTCCCCCTACCCTCTCCCCCTTTGCCCTCCTCTCAGTCTCTCTCAGAGAAGCAGGCATTATTTCAAAATGGCTATCTATGAGAAGATGTTGTGTAGCCATTTCCTCTGAGATTGAAACATTTCACCCTTCAGGGAAGCTTCTTAGAACAGAAGGTTAACAACTCAGACTAGCCTCCGAATGGCAGTCCCTGAAACCGACCTGATTCACCAGGCCCTTCTCCACCAGAGAAAGTAAAAAAGGCAGCTGAGGGTCTCTTTTAGACAAGACAACCTACAAAGACGTTGAGGCCAGACCAGCTGTCTGGAAGAAGCAGAAGCCAGCCAAGATATCTGGAAGATGCATAGATCAACTGAATCCCCTGGCAAGGACACTCTCCAACCTGTTGGGCTGCCTGCAGGCTGTGCAGTGACCTCCAGGTTCCCAGCTATTGTGAGCTGTCACCCATGCTGGGGGAAGCTTTGGCGAGCAGCTATCTTTGAGACGTTTCTGCTTCTGGAAGTCACCCCTCACCCATATTCTGGTAAGTAACCCTAAGAGAACGCATTGGCTCACCAAGCTGGACCTTGGTGGTCTCCATACGTTCGTCAATGGTATCCCCTATCTGAACTGAGATGCCCAGATGAGATGCGTATGTTGTCTCCCCCCAGGAAAAGGCTTGTCACACAGCAGATGGTGTAGCAGGTCCGGATCTGACCGCCACCATTTAAACAGACAGGGATGACATTCCTTGTTCTAAGTATGCTCCTCAAAGCTCAGTATCCATGCTACAGTCATCTGAGCTTCTGGGATTGCAAAGCCTTGAAGAGTCTGCCTGACCACTAGAGGTCCCCTTAGAGAGCCTGTGTGTTGTCTCCTTTCTTAGCCCCTTCTCTGTTCTTAACTGCGTGCTCCATCTCCGTCCAGACCCATGCAAGCTTGCATGCATTCTCCTTAATATTATCAAGTTGGTTCTGTCATAGACATCATGTGTAGGCATGACAGACTCAAGAACTCACCTCTGGGTCTACGTTTTGACTATTGGTCCATCAAAACTTGCAATTTGTTTACATGGCTTAACTTCTTGTTTATTATTTAGAATCAACTTGTGAGAGCGCTCCTAAAAATATTTTATGTGCGTGCACGTGAGTTTATGTGTGGGTAAGTGCGTGTGAGTGGCAGTGCCCGTGGGGGTTACACTCCTATGGCTGAAGTTACTGGAGGTTATGAGCCATCTGATATAGGTGCTGGGAACTGAACTTGGGTCCTTTGCAACTTGAGAGCTCTTAAGTGCTTGAGTCATTTCCTTAGGCCAAGTTTTGATACTGCTCTGAAGTTACAGAATAAGAAAGAAAAAGACTATGGGCTTGTATTGATAACTTTCCCCATATTTTCATCTCTAGACAGATTCTATAAGTTTGTAGAGTCTGAATCTGTCAAGCCAACAGGAATACTATCCTGTTAGGATGTAACCTTAGAAGTGGATAAGAAGGTGGGTGAGTTCTACAGTCTACCTAACGTTGCCACAGTCTTTGGGCTGGAGTATGTTATCCACAGTATCGTTTTGGCAGGGCTGGCCAAGATTACACAAATACTTACAGACCATTCTATCAAAATAAATAAATTTAAAAAAAAAGAGGGGAAGGGGCTGGAGAGATGGCTCAGTGGTTAAGAGCACTGACTGCTCTTCCGAAGGTCCTGAGTTCAAATCCCAGCAACCACATGGTGGCTCACAAGCACCTGTAATGAGATTTGATGCCCTCTTCTGGTGTGTCTCAGAAGCAGTGTACTTACATATAATAAATAAATAAATAAATAAATTTATAAATACATCTTTTAAAAAAAATCAATCCGAGAAAGCCAGAATCAATCTCCCTCAACCTAATCCCATAGAAGAGCAAAGGAACCCTACCTTTGTGATGTCTTCACAGTCTTCTGAGGAGCTAGGGGGATGACTGTGGGTGGCTGTGTAGGAAGCAAACTCAGCTCGCAATTTTATTAACGCCTCCTCACGCTCCAGAACCTGCAAGAGATCACAAGCCAGGCAGGGTAATCGATCCGTAACACACGCTCGGGGGTGTGGCGGGCTCCTCCCTGCGGTGTACATCTCTGGTATAACTGTAGAAGCCACAGTGCCCTTCCTGAGGGTAGGGGATAGAGAGGGAATCTCATTCTTAATCCTCCATCAGGTTGTCTAAGTCACACAGAGTGGATTGACTCACTTCTGCCAGAGGCCTCTTTTTTGTGGAGCCTTTCTGAACGTCTATGCTTTATGAGGGCCAGTTTAGGGAGCTGGCTTCGGGGATACTATGGGAAGCGTGGTTAATTTACCAGTGGCCAAGAGTGTTTGATGGCTAAGGAAGTTTCTTGTGGAGTGGGTGAAAGTATAAATACTTGAAGGGAAATTAAAGGACATGAAATTTGTGTTTGCTGTACCTCTTTAGAATATTGACTTGAATACAGTGGGGACACATGCCACAAAGAATATGATCAAGAGGCAGGGTCAAATTTATGTGACATTTGAGGAGTCTTGGCTAAAGAGTTGGGGTGACTCCCCCTCTCCCTTTTTCATGGCTCTCTGGGGAGCCTGGTAGGACAGGGTTCCAAAGTAAGGCTTGTACCAAAGAATTGCTGCAGGCCAGTTTATTTCGAAGCTCCTGGATTAGGTCATCCTGTTCAGAAACCTTTTGCCAGACTTCAGACAGTCGCTTTAGGGTCTCCTGATGCTCTTGAATCATGCACGGAGAAGTGTAGATTCGAACCTTTGAGTGGTCTCCTTTGTTCTCGGGGTCCTGAGATGTTTAAAAATAATGAATTGACTTTGAAAATTTCAAGTCAACCTCAGAGTCTTACTAGATGTTTGCAGGTTATTTGATCACACTGTGAACCCCAAGATTGTGCTATTTACAGAAAAACAAAACAAAACCTGTTTCTGGTGTGGCTCCGCCTAGCACACACCTTTAATCCGTTTTTGGAACTCAGACAGCCTCTTAGGGCAAACCTTTAATCCCAAACAATGAAGGTATAGTTTGTAGAAGGAAGCACCTGTGCTTGAAAGTGATATCTAATTGAGTGGCAGACAAAGTGACGAAACAGAGAAAGATTTGACAGAATAGGATCTGCCCAACTCTCAAGGGACGGGAAAGGGAGGCTACTTAAGGGGCAGTTCAGAGAGGGAGAGAAAGGAAAGAGGCAGTCTTACAAGGACAGTTGAACAGGCACAGGCTGCAGAGCAGGAACAAGCTAAACACAGGAGAAGACAGAATGAGACAGAGAATGAGAAGGAACTAGAAGATTAGAACAGATTTTCAAAGTTAGTATTAGGCCAAGCAGAGCAATTCAGGAGAGGCCAAGGGAAAGAAGCCAGATTGAATCAGTCAGCCTGGAGAGGAGTTTGAGCCAGATTAGCTGAGTTGAACCAGCTAGAGGTCAGAAAGAACTAGGAGGGGTGATGGTATTCCGCAGTAAGTCTCAGTGGCTGAAAACATTCTAGGCCTAGATTAGATTGTATGGAGGCTTGAAGCTTCCAGGTCTAGGCTTAGGTTAGCAGACTGAGGCTGTAAGCCTCAGAGACAATTACTACAGGAGAATAAAAGTTACGGTTATAAGTAGACTCATACCCTAAAAGTGTATGTTCACTTTCAGTTAGCAGAATGTCCTTATCAAAAGAAAAAAAAAATATATCAACCAGTGTAGACTCAAGATGAAAGTCCCTAACAGTCCTCAAGAGCATGCATCTGAGTCTTCTGTGACTCAGGTTCCTCCCCTGTGATGACACCGTGTTACCAGTGTTTTGGGTAGCTGTGAGTCGATGTTTCAGGCATATCTGTGTGCATATCTGAATAGTTTCCTTTTACAAATGAGTGCCGCTGCACACTGTTTTAATGATGTGCTCCACGTGACAATTTGTTGAGGATATTTTCTTTACTCTTATTTGTAGATCTGTTGTCTTCTCCCCCTACCCTCTCTCTGTGTGCATATGTGCATGCATGCAGATACATGCATCTGTATGCTCCTGTGTGTGGAGACCAGGAGTAACCACTGGGTGCCTTCCTCAATCATTCTCTGGTTTATTTTCTGAGACAGAGTTTCCTCCTGAATCCACAACTCACTGATTTGCCTGGACTGGCTGGCCAGCAAGCCCCAGGGATTCTCCTGTCTTTCTCTCCTCAATGCTGGATTACAAGAATACACTCAAGGTTGACTTTTTCACTTGACTCCTGGTAATCGAACCTGGGTCATAATGCTTGCAGGTTACATACTTTACTGAGCCATCTCCTCCAAGTCTATCTTTTTTTTTTTTTTTAAAGATTTTTATTTTATGTATGAGTACACTGTAGCTGTTTTCAGACACACCAGAAGAGGGTATCAGATTCCATTACAGATAGTTGTGAGCCACCATGTGGGAACTGAACTGAGGACCCCTGGAAGAGCAGTCAGTGCTCTTAACCACCAAGCCATCTCTCCAGCCCAGTCTATCTTTGTTGTTGTTGTTGTTGTTTTTGTTTTGTTTTTTTTTGAGACAGGGTTTCTCTGTATAGCCCTGGCTGTCCTGGAACGCACTTTGTAGACCAGGCTGGCCTCAAACTCAGAAATATGCCTGCCTCTGCCTCCTGAGTGCTGGGATTAAAGGCGTGCGCCACCACGCCCAGCTGGCCCAGTCTATCTTATTCTTAAATTACTTTCAAATTAAATAAACATGTCTGTCTTCTCTCTATACCGAGACCTTGTTGGCAAGTGTGTATGTCTCTTTGACACCTACATCTAGCCCTGTACCCACTCCAGTTTTCAGAGAGGACAAAAAGTGCACATCCTTCTAGAACTTTTATCACATTGTAAAGGGATCTATAGGGAAATGTGTTGCGTTGGATTTGTAAGACATAACAATGGATTTTGAAATTTAGGATGCCTTCGAGATTTACTTGTGGCACATGTGTGTCCATGCTCTGCTTGCTTTCAATTGTTTGAAAATGCATTTAGTCAGTTTCTTGTTCTATTTGTAGTTCTTTTCTAAAACAAAGCTGAACTGAAACACTTTGGCACATCAATCTTTGAGTACCCTTTGGCAAGTGTGTAGACTAAACGCCTAGAATTGGGATTGTAGTCTATGGCCCAAACCGAAATAGCTATTATAGAACTGTTCTGAGAGGAGGCTAGCACACTCTCATCAATAGGACTGTTTGCCAGGATGTTTGTGTGTGTGTGTGTGTGTGTGAACACGCATGCAAGTGTGTGTGGTGGCCAGAGGAAAACATCAGGGGTCATCTTTAGGAATGTGTCCCACCTCCTCTTAGACAAACTGGAGGGAGCTTCCTGTCGCCGATTCCCCATGCTGGGATTGCAAGGGAGCACCGCTCAGCCTTTTTACGTGGGACCTGGAGGATTGAACTCAGGTCCTTGTGTTTGCAAGGCGGGTGTTTTCCTAAGTGAGCCACCTGCTTAGCTCCATTATATCTAAAAAAATTTTTTTCCTTAGACAGCTGAAATCATGCATGGAGTCCACTATTCATCTTGTCATCAGCCCATGGTAGTAACGAGGAAACTGAGGCACATAGTTAAAATAGCTCAGGGTTCTAGTCTGGATGGCGGGTCTTGTCTCCATTAAACTTGTCTCCCTAACTCCCAAAGCACTCTAATTTCAGGCAAAGTTAGAAATAAGTTCATGTTCACTGGGCGTGAAAGCTGCCTCTGAGCAAGCTGGAGAAAGGTCAGCCAGAAACCCAGAATTGATCACACATGATGCTCATGTAAATAATTTAGCATACGGGAGGCGAAGGGATGGAACACATAATAGAAAACTGAAGGCACAGCAAGAAAATCCCTATAGCTTCTAATATCATCTCCATACTATAGAATAAAAATGGAAATTGAGTTAAGTCATGAAAGAAAAATTCTTGAGTATAGATCTTTGGATGAAAAGTCTGTTAAGCTTGAGAGGTGTGATAAAGACTAAATAAAAACATCTTTAGTCTGTCCTGCTCTGCCTGCCTCCCCCCCCCCCAAAAGAGATGACCTCTGACCTCTGAAACACAGGCTAGAGATTGACATTGCCTGCTGGGCTTTGGTTCTTGAGCAGTACAAATCAGTGTAGGAAGGCTTTCAGAGACCCCAGGGAAGGTGGTTTGGTTGCTTTGTACATGCAGCTGACTAGCATTCGAGATTAATGTCCAAATGATCTTTGGACAGACAGGAAAGTATTGCAAAAGCTTGCCACTCACAACCATTTTTGAAAGAATTAAGAAGAAATGATTATAGGAAAAAGGCAAGTCTGAGAATGTGGGTTGGGTAGTGTCATGGTTTGTATATTCTTGGACCAGAGAGTGGCATCATTTTGGAGGTGTGGCCTTGTTGGAGTAGGCGTGTCACTGTGGGTGTGGGCTTAATACTCTCACCCTAGATGCTTGGAAGTCAGTCTTCCACTAGCAGCCTTTGGATGAAGACATAGAACTCTCAGTTCAGCTCTGCCCACACCATGCCTGCCTGGATACTGCCATGCTCCCACCTTGACGATAATGGACTGAACCTCTGAACCTGTAAGCCAGCCCCAATTAAATGTTTTTTTATAAGACTTGCCTTGGTCATGGTGTCTGTTCACAGCTGTAAAACCCTAACTAAGACAGGTAGAGACCCAACTAGGCACAAGGACGAGAAAACACTGGAGTTGTTTGTCATCTTAAAGAAACAGCCGTTTCCTATGAGATGTGAACTGTTCCAAAGCCTTAGAAAGAGGCAGAAAGCTACTCAGTCATCTTAGGATCGCATATGTCAGAGACGAGAGTGAAAGGGGCTGGGATTATAGCCCTGGGTTTAATTCCCAGCAAAAAAATAAATGTAGACAGATAGATAGTTATATTGATAGATAGAAATTTAAACTATCAAACTAATCTTGCTTCTTTAAATTTAATTAAAAAATGTTTTAAATGTGACATCGTAGTCAAGTAGAATTTATTCCACAAACACAGGATTATTCTATATATGGAAATTTATTAGTACGAGGATATATATTATCCATTTTGTTAAAGGACAAGTCTAGCCAAAGCTGGCTTTGAATTTCCTTTGTATCCTTGGCTGGCCTTGAATTTATGATCTCCCTGCCTCGGCCTCTCAAGTGTTGCGATTATAAGCATGTGCCCTTGTCTTAGTCAGGGTTTCTATTCCTGGACAAAACATCATGACCAAGAAGCAAGTTGGGGAGGAAAAGGTTTATTCAGCTTACACTTCTGTACTGCTGTTCATCACCAAGGAAATCAGGACTGGAACTCAGGCAGGTCAGGAAGCAGGAGCTGATGCAGAGGCCATGGAGGGATGTTCCTTACTGACTTGCTTCCCCATGGCTTACTCAGCCTGCTCTCTTATAGAACCCAAGACTACCAGGCCAGGGATGGTCCCACCCACAAGGGGCCCTTCCCCCTTGATCACTAATTGAGAAAATGCCTTACAGCTGGATCTCATGGAGGCATTTCCTCAACTGAAGCTCCTTTCTCTGTGATAACTTCAGCTTGTGTCAAGTTGACACATAAAACCTGCCAGTACAGCCCTCATGTCTGGTGGTGACATAAACACTCATACCTTTGACTTGAGAAAAGCTTATTAGCAAGAGAATGGGTTTGTGCTCAGTGGTGAGATCTAGGAAGGAGGATGCTCTGAAAGGCAGCTCAGTCTAAGGACACTAACTGGAAGCTAGTAAGCCCCGCCTCCCTTCTCTCTCTCTAGACAGTCTCACTACATAGCCCCTGCTGTCCGGGAACTCACTATGTAGACCAGGCTGGCTTCCAACTCATAGAGGAGATATGCCTGCCTCTGCCTCCAAAGTGCTGGATTAAAGGAGTGTGCCACTATACCTGGCTTGAGAAAAATTTGAAGATAAAAGTGAAGTTTAGAAAAAAAAGATCCACGATGTTCAGTTGCAAATCTAGCAAGCAAGGTTGGTAAAGTGTCTGGTAAGAGATAAATTCTGTACACTAGTAATCATTCTTCCTTTTTTTTTTTTTAAAGTATGTATGTGTGTTTAGCCCACATGTGTATCTGTGTACCTTTGTGTGCAGTTCCTGGTGAGGACAGAAGAGGACATTAGATCCCCAGAAATGGAGTTACAGACAGTGCATATGGTGGGAATAGAATCTTGGTCCTCTGCAAGAGTAATTAGTGTTAGTAGTCTTAAATGCTGACCTATTTAGCCCCTATAATTCTTAAGATTAAATGTATAGAAGTTCCTCTTCAGACTGGACATAGTAGCATATGCAGTCAGCACTCAGAGGCTAGGAAGATCTCTGTGAGTTCAAGACCATCCTGTTATAGATAGAAAGTTCCAGGCTAGCCAGGACTGCATAGTAAGACCCTATCTCAAAGCAAAAAAGAACTCCTATTTATAAAACCAGGCCTATAAAGGAAAGTGAAAAGCCTTCAATGAAAACAAATGAATAAAATCATAATACTTCATGCTCCCCAGGGCTCGCTAATCTCCCACAGTAATATATAATGTGAGTGTTAGACAAAACGTATGTGTGAATTTCATCAAGAACTCTAAGGATGCTTGAGAAAAGTTTGGAGTGGACAGAGAACGAGGAAGGGCTACACAGTACTTTCAACAGGCTGTCAGTCACAGTCCCTGAGGAACTCTGCCTCCAGTAGGAGGAAGGCAGATAAGGGAGAGTCCTGAGAACCTTGTGTACCTCACCTTGGCTCCTGCAAGTGGACGCTTCAATTAGTGGGGGAGGGTTGGGACGGTCAGCGAATGGTTCGGGGACCCCAGGAGTGTCACGTACATAAGTGTAAAATTAAAGCCACATCTCATTTCCTATGCATGTATGGATTGAAAACTAGAGACATAAAGTTGAAAACTTCCAAAACTAAAAAAAAAAAAAAACCCCAAAACCCCAAAAACCTTTTTATGATCTTGTGTGTCAAGGAGGCCTTCCAAAACAAGCTGTAAAAGCCCGGAATCTATAGGGGTGTGAGGGTTCGACTCCTCAGATGCTTAAAGCTTGCACATGGTAAAAACGTCGTTAATAAAGTCAAGTGACATGCTATGCGTGGCAGTGAATACTTGTATCATAGCAAAGAAAGTTTATTATAGATATTAAGACGCTCCCGTAAGTCAATACAAAAGGATTAAAACTACTAATTCAGTGGAAGCCAGATCCCTTTGGTAGTGGAAAGCTACCAAGGGATTCTTGGCTAGCAGCTGAGAGGGCTGCCGTTAGCTGCCGGCCACGTCAGGGCCTTTCCTGACTGCTTCGCCCCAGTCACAGAGGGGCAGCCCGCACTCAGTAGTTGATAACACGCAGGTA
Source organism: Mus minutoides (assembly GCA_902729485.2). Taxonomy (NCBI): domain Eukaryota; kingdom Metazoa; phylum Chordata; class Mammalia; order Rodentia; family Muridae; genus Mus; species Mus minutoides. The sequence continues at coordinate 1,599,197 of LR749813.1, forward strand.
GCCAGGTGACCTTTTCCCCAACCCCAGCTCTGGGACTTTCTGCAGCTCCCTGTCTCTCTCTGGAGTGGGTGGAGGCCTTGGGGAGACAGCAGGATCTCTTTCCTCTTTGTGTAACCTAACTGTGCTCTGCTTCCTCCTGCAAGCGAATGCCAAGATCTCTGTCTACAAACACTTGCATGCAAATCTACCTGGGTCTTTTCCTGGAGAACCCAACTGACTTCTAGCAGGATTAAAGAGAGTGAGGATTGCATTGAGAGACAGTTCCTTGGCCCCTACCCTTTGGTTTAACACAACTTAGAAGGATCCGGAAAAAAACAATATAAAAGCTTCTTTTAATTATTCCTGGTAAAAGTATTGAACAGTACAACCATTTTGGTTTATGTGGCATTTGTGTTCACTCAAAATGCGCACATCCTTTGATGTAGCAGTCCCCAGAATCACGGCGCTCTCTTTCCTCTCTCTTACCCACCCCTGTTCCTGAGATGGGATGGGTCTTATGAAGCTGCCTGAATTCTTTGTGTGGTGTTAGGGATTGAACCCAGGGTTTCGTGGATGCTAAGCAAGAACCCTAATCAACTGAGTCCCGTTCCCTCTCCCCCGACCCCCCAAATGCCTGGTTAGAAGTAATCTTTTTTTTTTTTTTTTTAGTAATTTAAAAATATTTAATAAAAATATATATTTAATTAAGCTACAATTACATTATTTATTTCTTCCATTTTCTCCTTCGTATCCCTCTCATGTCTGACAACTCTTCCATACCAAATTCAAGGGTTCATTTTCTTTTACTATTTTCACATATACATATAAATTATACACACACACACACACACACACACACACACACACACACACACACACTATATAAAATGTACATACAACCTGCTGATTCTACTCAACATTGCTTGCATGTATATGTGTCTAAAGAAGTCTACTCAGTACAGAATAAAATTGTTTTATCCTCAAGAATGTTCTACTTCAATTTGAAACTCTTTTTTTTTCCCCAACATTTATTAGATAATTTCTTCATTTACATTTCAAGTGTTATCAGAAAGTTCCCTATACCCTCCCTCCTCCCGGCCCTGCTCCCCTACCCACCCACTCCCACATCTTGGCCCTGGCGTTCCCCTGTACTGGAGCATATAAAGTCTGCATGACCAAGGGGCCTCTCTTCCCAATGATGGCCAACTAGGCCATCCTCTTCTATAAATGCAGCTAGAGACATGAGCTCAGGGGGTACTAGTTAGTTCATGTTATTCTTCCACCTATAGGGTTGAAGACCCCTTCAGCTCCTTGGGTACCTTCTCTAGCTCCTTCCTTGGGAACCCTGTGTTGGTAACAGAAAAGCTGGAAACTGGTAGAACCCTGAACACTTCCAAATTGAATGGCGGGAGGAACTCCTTTGGTGGGAGGTTCAAGTCTTGGGTGGAAGAAGCTAGGACCCATAGAGGGAACCACCCGAGAAATGTCTGCCTGCTAGAGCACCTGGCTAAGGGGTGTGGCTTAGGTCCTACCTGACCAATGAGTCCTGGCTAAGGGGTGTGGCTTAGGTCCTACCTGACCAATGAGTCCTGGCTAAGGGGTGTGGCTTAGGTCCTACCTGACCAATGAGTCCGCTGAGTTCCCCCTCCAGCATCTTCACTTGGCACTCCAGTAACTCTAGGTTGCTCAGGGAAGTCTGGTACTTGTCCCTGTAGAGGTTTAGGCTCCTTTCTAGGGAGAGGATCTTGTCCCCCGCCAAGGCAAGCTGCTCTTGAGCCAGATGGAGTTTCTCCCCCGTGCTCTTACTATGAGTTCCCATCTCCTCCTCGTAGAGAATGACCTGTTAGTGCAGGAGGGGGAAGCACACTGCAGCCATGCAAACAGCCAGCACGGATAAGACCATGAGGGCGTGTAGTGAGCATGTCTGAACTATAGAAGCCTAAAGGAACAGCATTTAAGTACAGTGCAGGTCTGAGGGCCCCGGTTCAGTGTCAGACTGTGAACAATCGAAGTACTAAACAGGATGTCCTATTTAGTATCTCTTCTCCTGTTCTCTCTGAACAAACACCTGATGATGAACAGGAGTGGGTTTGAGCCATTCCCTTTATTGAAAGGCTGTGGAATACCCATGTCCTTTCTTTCCTGAGCACTCTTTAGGGATCTCATTTGGAAAGCAGAGTCCCACAAGAACACAGTTTCATGTCAGCAAATTCCCAAGAGATAGAGACGGGCCATGATCCGAAGTTCCTCTGAGATTTGTGTGATTCTTATGCGAATGATTTTTTTTTTTTCTAATCTGTCATCTACTGACATGAATCTCTAGGATGTTCACGAGAGCGTCACACTGGGTGAGGTAGGTCTAGGAGACACAGCCTTACCTCTCTCATAATGTTGAGGAGACTAGATTTTGAGTTAGCAAATGATTGTATGTGGTTGAGTGTGCTAAATTGCATGTCAAGTTATATGCGTTCAAAGAGTCAAGGGGTGCATCACCGTGGAAGGCTTCACGTTGCTCCAAACTGTCCATCTCTTGACAGAAATTGGCCCATTAATTAAGCTGGCTAAACAAATTGCTTCACATCTGAGATTCCTCTCAAGAAAGGATCATTTAGTTTAAAGTATCTCTTAGGGCAAAAGGAGAGGGGTATTTGATAGTCATGTAGTGTAGCAGGAAGAATTGGTCCTACTTACATTTCTGTAGCACTATTTTTAAACATATTCATGTGCGTGCATGCACATATACATGCATCTCTATGCAGTGTGTATATAGGACCAGCTCTGTTGGTGTCTATTTACATTGGCCTGAGGCTCCCTGTAGACAGCAAACTCTGAACATTCGCTATTTCTTTGCACACAGCCCATCCCAATTATAAGAACGTTTGTCTGTTTGCTCTTTCAACCAGAGGGGAAAGGCAGAGAAGACAACACACATTGGCGAGTGAGTCCCCCCATGAGTCAATACCAGTAGTGGTATTGGGTTGGAAAGTTCACTGAGGAATGTTCCAGAATATCGTCCAGAGCTCTCCAGGGCTTGAACCCCCCCATTTGCCTAGAGCAAGTAAGCCATTCCATTTGGGATTTGCCCTTCTTGATGGCACCCCCAGCCAATGCTCCTTAGAATCACTGCTCATACCCTCATCTTAGGGTCTTGCTGTTCGCAGAACCCAGCCTTGGACAGGGGTGTGGTGCTTCTGTGTTAATGGTGTCGAGAGAGGTTGGCAGAATGTTTAGAGTAAATTTTGCAGTGCTTTCTCCTCCAATTGAGGTCTGGCAGAGACCACTGTGCCAAATCCTGTCCTCCTCCCTAGCAGCTGAGCATTTATTTGATTTAGACTGGGGGCAGCAATAGCTCTCCTTTAAAAATGACATTTCTTGGCTTTCTGGCAACTAGCTGTGGTCATGTGGAGTGCGTGCATGTGTGCATGTGTGTATGTGTGTCCTTTAAACTTTTGGCAAGTGTCCTTAAAAGAACGGTGCGCACTTTCTTCCCATCTTCCCTTTCACTTGGGTTATTTGGAATAAGCATGTGATTGCTAGGGCTCTGGCAGCCGCCTCTGGTGACTGAGGGAATGGATGTCTTGGGTGGATGTGGTGACAGAGCTAGAAGACAGGCTTTAGGTCTGTGGTGATAAGTGCAGTTGTCATAACAGCAGCAGGTCACCCATCTCTGACTATCGGTAATAGCTCTTTGTGGTCCTTGTTGCTAAGTAGCACCCCCAGCTAACTTGGGGGTTCCTTTAGCCAAGCTGGACTCTGGCTTAGGGTGCAGAGAACAGCCAGTCCGAATGCTTAAGAACTTTATTAAACCACA